>AYEL01084638.1:0-78737 GCA_000484575.1 Olivierus martensii
TTAAAGCAAACCTGATTTGCAAATTCCGAGTGGAGCTACTAGCGCCACACTTATGCGAAAAAAATCTTATAAAAATCGATGTCATCTTTCAGATGTATAAACACGCCTACCAAATTTTGTTAATCTAACACAAGTCTTTCTTGGTGTTGGGATTTTTTTTTCCGTCAGTGTAACCAGGCGGTCTTTTCCTGATCGGATTGTAAATAGATTATTATAAATTATTAACAATATAATTGCATTTTTTATTTATATGTAAAATAAATTACAAATAAATTATCCGATCAAAATCAAAAATAATAAAATTATCTATAATTTCATTTATAAATATATTTTAGGTAATGTTCAGTTGAAAATATAAATATAAATGAAGACAGAAATGGATGTTTATTAAACCTCTAAATTATAAATGATTGTTTTTTGTAAGATTTATATTCCTATTTACATGAATGATTGATTTTAACAATAATATAAAAGAATAATTTCTTGCAAAGTCAATTCTAGGATTGTAATTCTGTAACATCAGTTGCTCCATGTTTTTGATATGATGTTATAGCTGTAGTACAATGATATTATAGTTTATGAGGAAACAGAATAAAACCGATCATAATCTGTAATTTTCGTATTATGTTTGTTCAAATGGCAAATTTTAATATATTGGATTTTTAAATTAGCAGAAGAAGAATAAGTGATTCATTTTACCTGCTAGACATTAAAAAATTTATTTGATTAATAATAGTATTATACATAGGAAGTTATAAATTATTATACTGTATAAATCAGCATATATAACTAATTAATGTTATTCTAAATTCTTTGATAAGAATCTGGCTAAATATAAAAAGATAAAAACTATATACGATTTTAAAGTTAATAGAAATTTAGAAAGATAGCAAAAAACAAGTGCAATCTGTATAAACAAAAAAATGTGCAAACTCTTCGGTAATCTTTTGAGTTTATAACTTTTTCATGATGATTGTTGAGAGTATCCACAAACAACTTTGCAACATAAATCTCAATTAATTTTTTTATTGCGTATGGTCTAGAAAATTTTGGCTCTCTGCTTGCTACCAGCATCAGTTAAACAAATTGTTAAAGAAATAATTATATTTCAAAATATGCTTTCTGATTTCTTTACACTAATCTAATTTAATATGCTAACTTCATCTGCATAACTTTTTAAATCACTTAGCTGTAAATTTGTTAATTTTGTTATTATATATTTTATTTATCCTTAAATCCTTTGGAAAGCTTTAATTTTTTAATAAAAAAAGGGGCTTCTTATTGGGATTTATTATATAATGTAGAAAATGAGATTATTAGAGATCACACAGATAAAGTTAAAGGATTAAGTTTTATCTGTGAACTGTAGTGATGTAATCCTATCAACGTACTTATATATATATTCAGATATATTTTTAAGGATAAATTAAATATTTATTAATATTATACTTCTTTATTTGTAATGCACTTCTTGTTCTTGATCTTTGAAAAATTAAACCCAAATACATTATCAATCTTTTATAAAAAAAATTAGTTTATATATATATAACGAATTCCCAGGATATATATATCTAGATCATCTATCTATATATATAAAATGAATGTTTTATTGTCTGTCTGTTCCACTTAAGCTCACTGATTGACCTATTAGGTCCGAACTTTACAAAGCAAGTTCTCATGATCCTATGAACAACATAATGTATCCTGGATCAAAATCGCCTCAGAGAGCGGAGTATTTTGAGGTCCTTTTTGTCTGTCTGTTTAGCATATACTCCCACACTATTTAATCTATTGGAACCAAACTTTGCATAGCGACTTTTGATGAGCAGAGTAGCATAGGTTAAAATCATCCCAGGAATAGGGCATTTTGGGTCGTAATTTAAATTCGTTAGATTATTGTTGCCGTAGCAAAGTCTGACATCGGCATGGCATCATAGTATTATATGCATGACATCATCGCGATGTAACACTGGATGATGTCAAAAAATATCACTAATGTATGGCGTAATTACAACTCACTGTAAGTGACGTGTCGAAGAAATTTCGATGTATGATGTAACAGTGGATCTTGTCACTAAACATCACAATGTTGACAGGAATATGATGTAGCAATGAGTGCCATCTCTAAAGTTTCGATATATGATATAGCAATGAATCATCCCACAAGGTTCCAGCATTTGACATACAAATAGATGACATCACAAAATGTCATCTGTGATTCGAAACGTCGCCAGACACATTGGTTAGTATTATATTTTGCTAAGTTTTTATTGATTTATTTATATGAAAATTCATTACAATTTAGAACAACTTCAGAAAAATCTACTATATATTAATAACATCACATTAAAGAAAAATCTACTATATATTGATTAAAGAAAACTATTATCAGAAAAATCTACTATGTATTGATAACATCACATTAAAGAAAACTACGTTGTCTAATCGGTTTATAAGAAAATAAATCAAAAATTTTCATTTTTATAAAGGAATGACATTCATATTAATGATTAAAACCATTTTTTATGATTATAAAATTATGATCATATAAAATCAAGAAAAGGTTCGAAATTTCACAACTAATATTATTTTTAATCTAAAATTAACGAAATGACACTATTCATAATGTATAACGGTATAATTATATACACTCAGCCCTCGATTTACACGGTAGATACGTTCCTGGAAAAATCGTGCAAACCGAAACCGTGTAAAACGAGACGCAGAATTCATACAAAATAGAAGGATATGTTCAATTAAACTGTAAACCGTGTAAATCGATCTAAAGAAGATAATGAAAAATCGAGGATACAGTGGTACTTTGGTTAACGATGGTAATCCGTTCAGGAACACCGTCGTTGTATAAATCGGTCTAAAGAAGATAATGAAAAGTCGAGGATACAGTTGTACTTTGGTTAACGATGGTAATCCGTTCCAGGAACACCGTCGTTATCCAAGGCGTGATTCCCCATAGGATTTAATTGAAAATTGATTGATTCGTTCCGGCTTCTTCCCACAACCATAGTAAATATTAAAAATGCAGCTTATTTAAAATGTTCTAAAAATATGGAATATATCATTTATTTATTATATTATTTTTAATGTCCTAAAAATATGGAAAATATCATTTATTTATTATATTGTTCCGTCTCCTTCCCACAACCATAGTAAATATTAAAAATGCAGATAAAACTCATCAATGTTCAAAAAATATGGAAAGTATCACTTATTTATTATATTTGTTACAAAAAAATTTATATTAATAAAATAAATTGTTCATGAAAACAGTTTTTAATTATCAATCTCACCAGGACAATTGGGCTTACTTCGGAGTTTTTTGAGAAACGAACCCGTAAACACTGATTAGAAGCTTATAGATTCAACGATTATTATATAGATAAGATTTGATTTTGCCTTTTAATAGCGAACGAACAGTGACACGCATTCGCCGATTTATTGTCTATATTTTATTTATTTATTTATTTCTACAAAAGATCAGACAATAATTCCAATTCATATATTGGAATTATTGTTTATATGAACTATAGGATCTCGGACAGACTTTTTTTTTTATATAAGAACGTATTTTTTAAGAGAATGCACAACAAACTCATACAAGTTCTAGCACGCGAGTCGATCATATTCCAAACAGAGGTCATATACCAAGCAAAATTTTTTATATCCAAACAGGACGTATACCAAGTTGGACTTATTAAATACAGATTATATTATTATTCATCATTGGGATCCTTCTTGCTATCTATGACCAAAGTGCACTTATTCAGGAGATAATCATCCTAAAAGCATCCAAAATATTGTTTTACAATGTGCACATTTATTAATGAATAATCATTGTTGTTACATCAATTATAATCATAGAAATCAAGGAAGATATCAAAAAAGAATCTGTATTTGTTTATTAAAATAAATATTTTGTCTAAAAAGTTTATATGTTAATTATTATTCCTTTATACATGTATTATTTGAGATAGAAATGTTTAAAGGGCAAAGCAAAAAAATTAAATAATTACAAAATAGTAATTTCTTATTAATAAAAATATATTGCACAATAATCCATTTCAATTTTGATAAAAAAAAAATTAAAAAAAACAAGACTCGATTCTGCATCCTTCCAATCAGTAATTGGAAGTTGAACATATCGCACTATCACAGCACTCGTTCAAATGTTAATATTAATCAGTATATAAATAATATGGAAAACTTTAGATCTCTTTATTTCTTGAATGCATGAGAATTGCATCGCATTACTTTATCATGGGTTTGTGGGAGGGTAGTACTACAACATATATAAAAATCAGCAAAATCGGAGGGGGCCATTGTTGATTTGGCTTATTGTTTACTTTTATTTAATACTTAAAGTAAGAAGTACTCCAATACAAATCTAGCTTTCAATATAGTCCCTGTGCATAAAAAGACTGGATATTATTGAACTATTTGATAGATACTTAAGTCCATATGATCTCTAATGGGAAACCAGAAAATTTGAACATCTGTCATTTTTAAATAGATGGAGATCAAGGTCAAGGTTAATTCTATTTCACAATTGACTTTAACGATCTTGCAAGTTCATTGAATTTCATAAAAAATCAAATACAGTGGTACCTCGGTATACGTCCTTAATCTGTTCCAGATCCTTGGACTTATACCAAATGAATTTTTCGCATAAGAAATAAAGGGAAAATGATTAATAATTCCCATGAAAAAAAATCCTATTGTTATTGGCATATTATACATTGATGGGATTGTAAATAATATTTACACTGATTAATACTAAAATACATAAATACAAAAGCAATTACAGTAGATGAAAATAAATGAAAATTTAACCTCGTTACCTTGCTGAGAAGAATCGAGTGCCTACTAGTATGGTGTTGAGAAGGGAGGAGGAAGAGATGTTATTGTTTGAAAAAAGAGTCCACTTCCAATAAAACTTCAGGAATCTGAAATTCTGGTGTTTTTTCTCTTTCTATTTTCTATCTTTTTTCTTACTTGGACCTTGTTGAGGCTCACCAAGTTTGACTTTTACTAAAAATCTGTCCAAAGAACTTTGGTCTGTTTTCTCCTCAGGATGTTTTGGAAATATGACATTGTCTAGTCATTCCAGACAATGCTATTATGACTTGTTATTATTTTTATATAAGAATGTATTTTTTAAGAGAACGCACAACAAACTCATACAAGTTCTAGCACGCGAGTCGGTCATATTCCAAACAGAGGTCATATACCAAGCAAAATTTTTTTATATCCAAACAGGACGTATACCAAGTTGGACTTATACCAAAGCGGATGTATACCGAGGTATCACTGTAATTCAAAAGTTATTAGAAAGAAACCTTTGAAGTTTTAATGTTCACCATTTTAACTGATAAGAAGTAAATGTTTTATGGCTATTTGGAACCACTAGAGAATCATGTGTACTAAAAATGATCAAAATTGATATGCTTATTATACAGACTTTGATCATTTTAGCAAATGTGATCCTCTAACTGATCCCATTAATATACATGAATTTCATTTAAATTTGATAATATTTATATAATATATCATTTTGACAAACAAACATCCTAATATGATCAAATATTGATATTTTTCAATATGATTAATTCCTTAGAGGTTTCCAATAATGTTTATATATTTGATTCAGATTGGATTTTTGGATGATTGATATTTATTCAAGATATGCATGAAAATAAAGAAAACATATTTATTTATATTGAACTGATATGGATCATCTTCAATAAGCTTGGTCCTCTAGTGTGAAGTAATAACATATATGGGTTTTATCTAAATCAGATGATAATTAATATCATTTGATTTGATGATAATTAATATTAAATCAGTACATATTTTGATAACAAACCTAATTCATATAATATCTTATTCTATTTAGGAATGGAAAAGGTCAAAACAAGATAGAACAAGTCTATTTGAGGGGGGTCTGCCCAGCAGCTTTTAATGATCATATAGCAAAAAAAATTTCTGAGAACACTGAATTTGTTTAAAATGCATAACTTTATTTATATAGTAAGTCCCCAACTTGTGCAATTAATCCATCCAAAAAATTTCTGAATAAATCAAAATCACATAAATCCAACAATGCATAAATTTGATATACATGAATAGATGCATTAGTTAACAGAATAGTCAAATGAAATTTATGAGCATATTTTAAGCATAGATAAGATAATTTAAGGCCATAAGTAATATTTTTGCAAAAAAACAATTTGTTTAATGAATTTTTCATTTGCATTTTATGGAAATTTAACAAAAATAAAAAGAGCTGTGCATCAATATATCTTTGAAACTACATAAGTCGAAACCATGTAAGTATGGCACCTATTGCAATATATTGAAACTAAAAATTTAATTTAGAATTTTTTTTTAAAGATTAGTAATAAAAAATTAATATATTTTTATTTTAAAATCATACCTGATATATAACTTGTATATTTATTTTTCTTATCTAATTCAACTAATTCTTCGTGTAGAGCTAAAAATTGAAAAATATAATTATTTTTCATTGATCAATATAAAAAAAAAAATCATTTTAATTTTAAATTTCATACAAACCTTTGCCTACATTATTTTTAAAGGATGTAACAATTTCTTGAGTTTTTTTAAATTCATCATCATCTGTGATAGGTCTAATAGCATTTATATATCTTTCACAAGTTTTCTCCAATTCCGGAATTGGCAAATGAGGAAGACTAGCTTGAAAATGCATTGTTGGAACAATACTATTTTGTAAATATTGATAACTGTCTTCATTATATGATGAGCTGTAACAAAAACATTTATAACAATAATTTAATATATTTGATATAAATTATATTTCATTTATTTATTAATTCAATTAAAATATAAATCATTTATAAATACTGAAAAAAGTAATCATGAGGTGACTGACAATTCACATCAAATAATGTGAAACTCCAGTATATAAAATTCAGTTAATTGGAACTATTGTTAAAATATGCTAAAAGGAAAATTAATTTTTATGAGAAATATTAACATCTAATAAAAAGGCAATTAAAAATGCCAGAATAATTATAATCTTTTCCAAGATCTAACAAATTAAAACAATGATTGAAATGTCATAAATATTCAACAGTAAATAACAGCATTCAATTAAAATGTACTTTATGATAATTATATTGTTTACAAAAGATTACAAATCTGATATATCTTTACAAGTGAAAATCAACTATGAATGAAACAACTATGCCCTAAAAAGAATCTTAAGTGAATGATTTCATCTATTCTTTCTATAATTGTTTGATTCCAATGTTCTGTAATATCAAATCAGTTATGAAACATTATATTAACAATATATAATCCTCATTTAATATTGGAGTTAGATTTCTGAAAATCATGATGTTAACTGAAAGCAAAAACTCCATTGACCTAGCATACAAATTTCCCAAGGAGTGGGTTCCATATTTGATTTCAGGTCCTGTAAAGCTAACATATATGTACTCAATCCAATCAAATGTCCTGTGAGCTGTATAGTTTATTTAATATATTGTTCATAGACTCCATATAAACACTATCTGAATTATATACTGCATATACTTCATATAGTGTTTATATAAAATATGGTTACCTTGATTTCTATTGTCATAGATTTTCACTTTGTTTCTCTCTATTATGAAAGAAAATGAAGGAAACAGGGCTTTATTCTATTTCACTGCTTTAATATTTTTAATTTTTTAATTAATTAAAATAAGCTCTTAATTTAGTTTTTGCTGGCAATATAATAGTGAAATCATGTTAAGTGAGGAGACATTAAATGAGGATTTACTGTAGTTGTAATTATTAATTACAAACCAGATCTTTACAGCTTTTTACAGATCTAGTTTTACAATGGCAGTTATGATTGATATAGTTATAACTTTTCTGTAAAAGGCTTCAAATCATCAAACAAAACAAGCAAGGAATAGGCAACATCTAAAAATCTTTTTAAATTGAATAAAGTTAAGAATATAACTCAAACCTATTTGAGAAAAAGCTTGAGTTTGGTTACTTAAAAGAGTAAACTCAGTTTTTTAGTATTAAACTGGCTTAAGCCAGCAATTAATAAAAATTAAGTAAACTCAGTTTTTTAGATTAAACTGGCTTAAGCCAGCAATTCTAGTCACAATAGTGCGAGAAATTCATGGAACCAATTATTCGCACTAATCGAGGCCTAACTGTACTCAAATTTTCGAGTTGCCTATTGGTTGAACTTTACAATAAACTCAAGTTTGAGTTTTATCTTTAATGATATTTTTAATAATAATGTAGAATTTATCTAAAAGCTCCTTCATAATACAAAAAAAAATCACCAGTATTTGAATTTCTCTCTATATTTTTATATAAAATTTTATAATTTACTGACAAATTCATGCTTTATCATGCTTTTCATGATTTTAATTTATCATCATTAGTATAACATTTTAATGGAAATGGTGAACAGGAAATTCAACATTTATGATTTTAATAAGTATAATAAAATAATTTTTAAGACCTTTTTAATGCAAATATTCTTAATTTTTATTAAATATAACAAAAACTATAAAGTATGAAATAAAAAAAAAATTATCTGCTTCAATAAGAGGAAAAAATCTATTACTTACAATAGAACAAAGATAACTTATTTGTATAAAATCATATTTCTGAATTTTCTCAAAATATTCTTTTAAAATATTTTTCTCAAAATTTCTTTAGTTTGGTGAAAATATTTCCCAAATAATACTACTATGATAATTATACATTATCTATTATTTATACTATTAATGATAACTTTTATTGTTTAACATTTAACTACATTACAATATTTTCTGGTTTAATTTTTCGTCTATATTTTTAAAGCAAAATATAGGAATGGATTTTGAATAGTTTGTTGTAAATCTAGAATAAAAACATTACATTAACCCAAATATAAAATGAAATGTTTAGGGAAATCAACAATTAAAAGTTTGAAACAATTTCCATTTAAATTTCTAAATTAATATAATATGAATTTTTAGCAGATTATATCATGTTACAATATAATTTAGGTATACAGAATGATCTGTATATTAACAGCACAAATAAAAACAGGTTTATTCTATAATCAAAAATAAGCATAAAATGTTTTATGAACTTAAGTCCAGAAAGGCTTTATTACAGAGTTATCACTTAAAAATAGTGTATGCAGTGATGGTTGATATGGAAGGCAATCTTTAAATTTAGGCTACATTTTACTGAAGATATATTATATCAAATTGAATATTAGAGAAAAAAATCATCTTCCTTCGTAAATTTTCTGAATTATTGTTTATAGGGACATTTAAAAATCTTTGATCTATTAAACAGAGGTTCCAAACAGAACTACTGACACAAATTATATGTTCTTGCATTATTATTAGATCCACACCTGAAATCTTTGAATGTGTGCAAGAATCTCTTCTCCATCAAGCAAGCAGAGAAGCTTGCATTCAGAGAAACAGTCAACATTTCAAACAATTTTTATAATGTTACATTTTTGCACATTATTTTCTGTGATTTACAATTCTTTGACATAACTTGGTAATAAAGCCTTTCTGAATCTATGTTCTTAAGATATTTTATGCTATCATAAATCATAAAATATCAACAATTATACTTTATGATAGCATAAAAATTTGTTATCAAAATTTCAATATCAATTTATCAGTTGTAGTTGCCATTTAGTAGAACAGTACACTCCAGAGTATCCGGTTTGCGACTATCCAGCCTAGTTTTCTTTTATCGTAATTAAATGAGGAAGGCAAGGCGTTCATTGGCAACATTGCAAAGCATTGGAAGAGGCGTCTTCTACGATCCTCCTACGTGTTGTGTGTAAAATACAAGTTGCGACAGGAAAAGAGCAGCGTTCTGCTCATTGTTCATTGTTTCGTCAGTGTGTAACAAACCTCAATTGTTGCCGCTGTTCCTGATTATAACTGTACAGTATGTACAGTATTCATAAATTGTTCTTGGGGTATGCTTAATGTTTTTTTAAGTGTACTACAGTGAAGATTTCACATTCTACGTGGCTTGAGATAAATGGCATCAAATGAACAAATCAAGTAAGTCATGTGATTAATCCGCGTGACTTTTACTAACTTTATATCTCAGAAGGAAAATTATCTGCAAATAATTATAAAATAATACTTAAACAGGTATATAAAATCTGAAATTACACATAGATCAATAAATTATACAAAAATCATTGATTTTATTGCAATTTTAACTACAATTTCTAGGCGTCCCACCATGTTGTGACCATAGAGTTCTGTAGTTGTGACATAGACTGAGTTTTGATGGCGGTTCGCCAGATGCGGGATACATATATGGCATATATGTATCTCGCCTCTGGCATCCTCGGGCATATATGGAACTTGAATAGATCGTTGATCCTCAATCATTCCATGTGAAAATTCCGGCTTCAGTTAAAGGGTTAGGGTTATTGTAATTATGCCGCCATATCGCACAAGGCATATAGTTTATCTATCGGCGTCCACTTCTAGAGCCCATCATAGGCCAACACCCATGATGGGGTTCAACGACCCGGATTCGGACCCTTCCTGAAAAACGAAGTGTGGACCCGGATTTGAACCCGGTCCTCCTGGGTGATAAGCCACAGCTTTATCACGCGGCTTCAGTTAATGGCCTGAGACGATATAGCTCCTATAGAAATATTACGTATCCAAAATAGAAGGATCCTAAAGTTTTTCTAAGAGGTATATCTGTTGGCCAAGATATCAAAGTAGGTATACATGTTAAAATTATGGTATTTTCCGTTTGCCATTATACAGTATAAATAATCTTAGTTGTCAGTTGTGCAATTTGGTCAGTCTAAATTACTTTAAACCTCGCGAAACACGATGGTAGGCGATCAAAGGTTTTTTTTTTTAATTAAACTAGGTCATTTCAAATTTTGGCATGTTCAACAAAACAAACAATTTTTCCTCGAATTTTATCTAATATGTAATGTAATAAAATTTTATAATTATTAAAATTAATTTTTGAATAAAAATTAGATATGTCTGGGAAGCAGAAAGGTCGATTTCATCAAACAATGATGAAACGAGATCACCTTCTGTTAAACAATAAAAGACTATGATCGTCTCTTATCAAATAAACAAAAGATAAGTTCGCCTTTCAAAAAAAAGAAAGGCGAGACAAGAGACAATAGAGATTGAGAGCAAAGAACATTTTCCAAACAGAAGGTGCGAAAATGTAGAACAAAAAAGGTGAATTTGTGTCCCGCCCTGTTGGTGATCATCCGACCAGATAGGGAACGAAGACAAAATAATAATGGAGGAATAACGAAATCTTTTTTTATTCATTCTCTCTCCCAGGTATGATATCCCCCGCCCTGTTGGTGATCATCCGACCAGATAGGGAACGAAGACATAAAATAATAATGGAGGAATAACGAAATCTTTTTTTATTCATTCTCTCTCCCAGGTATGATCTCCGGGTCAGATAGCTCTCTCTAGCGAAATATGTTAATATTGTGTTTATTTCCTGTTTTTTTTTATAAATATATGTTATTTGTTTTGAATGAGTATTCGAATCAATTCTCCTATCCCGGATCTCTGCGTCACTTACTCGCAACCCTATTTGAAAATGTTAAAATTTATCGATACACATTTTTTTTATATCGGCCATCCGCTGCGAGTTTTTCACACTGGTATCAGAAATGAGATTATCGAATGATAAGATCCAAGACACCAGTCTACATATGTTGTGGGACCCTCACAATATCATTATACTTCAAAAATTGCAACAACAATAATAATCAGACAAACAGGCTGAAGGATCAAAATATGTATTTTAAATTATGACCCAAAAATGCCCCATTCCTGGGGCAATTTTCTGGTCATACCCTATGTTATTTGCAGGGAATGACCCTGAAAAGTTTGGTACCAGTAGATCAATCAGTATGTGAATCTAAGTGAAACAAACAGATACAAATAATGATCCCAATATGTCCCATCTCTTGGTGTAATTTTGATTTTGGGTATTCTGTGTTATCTGTATGGTTATGGGAAGACACTCTACAAAGTTTGATCCCAATAGATCAGTGTGGAAGCTTATGCAAACCAAAGACAAACATTGAATTTTATATATACAGTGGTACCTTGGTTAACAATGGCCTCAGATAATGACGTACTTGGTTAACGACAAGTGGCTGTAAGAAAAAAATGTCTTTGTTAACAACACAGACTTTGGTTAACAACTCCTGATTATGTGAACTTCAAAAAAATAGAGCTCTGTAAAATAACTCATCATCGCATCACGTGATTCATTAGCTCAGTTGTTAATCGTTAATTTTTTTTTTATCACAATTCAAATCCGACAACATCATTATTAAAATTAATAAAATTATAACCATATAAAAATATATTTAACTAAATAATAATTAACATATAGTAATGAAACAAATTATTTAATTAATTAAAAATAGGCATGCAACATTTCACTAGTTTTTAGTTCCTTAATGATGATTTCTAGATGATTATTATTTTAAATTCTGCGAGCAAAGGCTGATTCTATTGCTTGTTTGTGTTATATATTACTTGACACCTGCAAGTGGTGTGACATCACGGATTCCATTAAAAAGAAAAAAAAAGTCTGAGATCCTACAGTTCATATAGACAATAAATCGGCAAGTGCATGACACTGTTTATTCACTATCAAAAGGCAAAATCAAATCTTATCCGTATAATAATCGTTGAATCTATAAGCTGCTAATCAGTGTTTACGGGTTCGTTTGTCAAAAACTCCGAAGTGAGCCCAATTGTCCTTCTGGTGAAGATTGATAATTAAAAACTGTTTTCCTGAACAATTCATTTTATTAATGTTAAATTTTTTTTGTAGCAAATATAATAAATAAATGATATTTTCCATATTTTTAGGACATTTTAAATGAGTTTTATCTGCATTTTAATACTTACTATGATTGTGGGAAGGAGCCGGAACGAATTAATCAATTTTAAATTAAATCCTTACAGGGAATCGCGCCTTGAATAAAGACAGTAATATGTTCCAGGATTAACCAAAGTACCACTGTATATAGAGAGATTGATTTTAGAATAAAGACAGTAATACGTTCCAGGATTAACCAAAGTACCACTGTATATAGAGAGATTGATTTTTATGAATTTAATAAGTTTTGAACATGAAATGAACAAATATTGATAACAACAACAGGCTTTGACATCCTTAGCCAATTTTGCAATTGAAGTTAGCAGTAAAATAATGCAATATTATATCTTAATAGATTAAATAAAAAGTTCTCCGAGTTTTGAGTTTTCTTTACATATTATAAAAGAGGACTTTTGGAAAGAACTGCTGGAGATATTTCTTAATATTATTGAAGAGTTATGTGAACTGATTTTAAGACATTTGAATTGTGATTCAGATTTTAAACTTTGTTATTTAAGATTTTTATTTATTTTTTTAATTTTTCTATATAAGTTATTTACTTATATTGCAATTATTTATTTTCTGTTGATTATTTAATAATTCTCATACAATATACTCAAGACACAATATTCAATACATTCAATACATATATAATGTAATTCAATACATTCAATTATATAAATCTTAGAATTCTTAAAAAGTGTTGAAAAGTTATAGCATTGTAAAGATATACTGATATACAAGCACATTAGTAAATGCAGCAGTTAGATTCCAGATCACTGCCATAGAGTGAATCATAGCCTTTTTTTCATTTGCTACTGCATATAAAAGCCTAAAAACATATTTACACTATCATTCATAAGTGCACAACAGTGCTAGGCTTTAAAAAATTCAGTCAGATGGCAGTGTGTTAAAGCATTCACTTACTACTTTGGAGCCTTCAATTCTAGGTCTCACATTTCCAATTTTTTAGGATTAAATAGTTTGCTAATATGGGACTTTTCAATGCAAGGTATGCAAAATACTTACTTATTTTATTAAATAATATTCAATAGAATTTAAAAATTGAAATGCTATCTTGAGTGAAATGGTTTTAGACATCAAGATATTTGGAAGCTTATAATTCAAACAACATAATCCTAGTTCTTTCTGAAATTTATGTTTACAAACTGAGTCCTTTCAAATAATACCACTTTTGAGTTTTGAAGATTACAAAATATTACTTTTGGATTTCATTTTAATTTTTGAATAAAGTAAGAATAAAGGTATTTTTATCTGACATTTTATTAATCAGTATATGGGAACAAAATTAATTATTAAATATATTTAGACAATAAATACATATCTTGATTTAAACTGGATTTTAAAATGTGCAATATTAAATGTTTTATTACATTTATGTTCTTCACTCCTCACCACTCCAGCATGGAGTAAAAAAATATCTAAAAAATTAACTGAAATTATAATAGAGGAAAAATTAAAAAGGCAAAAGCAAGCATCTGCTTAATTTTCTCTATTAAAATTAAACAATTGCTTGTACACCTTATTCTTAGCATACTAAGGTGTACAAGCAATTATAAAATCGATGTTAATAGTTATAATCACATAATTTATAAATTTGAATTCATTCATAGAATAAGTGAATAAATTGTCTATTCAGATTGAGTTCAATATGATATCTATGTTGAGGGAAAATCCTCCAGTATGTCAAATATCTGTGTTCCTAATAATGTTTGGATAAATTCTTGTTTTGTTCAAGAATATGACGAAAGTTTACTTTGATTATTTTCATACTATAAATGGCTAAATGATAGGTATTATGTCTCCAAATTCGTTTATTGTATAAATTACTTCCCATAGACACTAACTGTTTCCTTTTGTAAATTTATTCAGCTTACAGCGATTTATTAATTTGAACACCTTTTATGAAAAATATCTGTTTATAATCAGTAATATCTGTTATAATCTGTTTATAATCAGTATAATCTGTTAATAATCAGGTATATCATAATAATGAATATTTTGAATATATTCAAAAATATTTTAATGAAATTAAAATTACTTACAATTTTCGATAATTATTAAACATACAAGACGAATAACACTATAATGGGGAAAAAAACGCAAGTGTTTTAAAAATGTTGCAAAGAATTTTTAATTAATTAATATAACATAATTAAGGATTAAAACATACTCTCACAAGTCTATTCATGCTTATTCTATTACAAATAAACATTAATCGACTCATTTTTATAAAAAATTATGAAAAATCATCATATACAAATCCCCTCCTATAAAAAGTTTAAAGTACTTCTTGTGTTGATAACTACTACGCCATCTATCTACTACTGTATATAGAAATTTTATTGCAAAACACGCTATACTAGCTATAATTTAAGATATTATTACTAATTAACTTGAAAAGAAAATATTATTATTGTTTAATATCTTGATGTCTCATCAGTTTATTTCTATTCTTTCTATATAATTAGGAGGTTTAAAATATAATACATGGTATAATACAAGTATCGCCGAGTATCACCCAAGGTGTGGTATCACCTCTCCCAATTTTAAGCTTCCTTTAATAACAAGTGCTAGATTTTTGTTAAAATAAAAAACTACATGTTTATGTCGATGAGTTTGCTTAAATAAATATTTGAGAATTTAAAATTTCATAAATTAAATAAAAATTAAATTTTATTTTCTAGCAGACGATGTAAGATTGAATTGCCATCTGGATACTTTGAAAAATAATTTTTTTATAAAATTAAACAAATCAGTAATAAATTCTAGGTTTGTAT
This sequence comes from Olivierus martensii, assembly GCA_000484575.1. Classification (NCBI taxonomy): domain Eukaryota; kingdom Metazoa; phylum Arthropoda; class Arachnida; order Scorpiones; family Buthidae; genus Olivierus; species Olivierus martensii. Next base: position 15,741 of record AYEL01084638.1, read on the forward strand.
TATTTTTAACATAATTAATTAATTCCAATTACATTAATTAATTCCAATAACATAAGTAATTAATTCCAATTAAACAATTCTTTTAAACAAAAATTAATTAGTACAAATTTGCTTTGTAATACTGTATTTTATAATACCCGCTACAGACACAGAAACATAAAGTACTTTACGTTAAGCATTAAAGGATTTTAACATAAAAATATTTTAAGGTTGATTTCAGACACGTTTTTGGAATTTTCGTTAGTATTAGCCATCTAGTGGGGAATTTTATAAACATATGATTGTAAACAACATGTAGTCAGCATGCTATAGTAATAATGGATGACGATTTAAAATGCTATTTTCTCGAGTTATTTCAATTATTTCTATTCGAGAACAAGTGAAATTGCGGGAGAGATTCTAAAATACATCCTTACAAATATTAAATAACTCGAGAAAATAGAAAATTTAAAGAAAATTCTGCCATTTTCCAAAAATGCTTTTATTTCTTTTCATCGATTTTGTTGTTAAATGCTGATAATCGTTTTCCCAAATATCTATTAGAATCTTGATCATAATAATTGTTTCTAATTCATTCTTTTTGCCACGTTTACTTCGCTTCTCGAAAGTCATTGTTGCCAGTTTGACTCGCTAAAGTAGTCGACCGGATTGGCCGCGTGGAAACGCTTCAGCTTTCCACTCTGGAGGACCCGGGTTCGAATCTTTTCTCGGATCCCATCCCTTGAAAATATTTATCATGGGATCCCTGTCCGCAGGGGTGGGCAGCTTGTGGAAAGGCTTGTTTCTCCCCGCCACATAGTATTCTACCTGAATGGAGTGTAGCGTCATCTATTGACAAAAAAAAGACTCGCTAAAGTACTTTAAGGGACATCCGTTAACTTAAAGTACTTTAACTCTTAACATAATTTAATATTTCGTGTGTGGAAAGCATTACTCTGTTAAATTCGATCTTAAAGATCTTTAAGCGGTCTAGTCTGTAACGGGTATAAGATGCCATCATAGAATCGATTCTAGATACAATATCATATATAGTTTAGGTCAATGAAAGGCATTAAGCAAGATAAGAACTTCTGAAGGACCACGAGAATAAGAGCGCATTCGACGTCCCTCATCTACTAAACAATTGTTATATGCGATTGTCGGTGTTATCAACAGTAATAATGTTTCAAAATGTATTGCAAAATATTTAAAACTGACGGCCAATACATATAATTTTTACTCACCATCAAAAAGAATGAAAGAATGAATAAATATACTTTTAGTTTGCTTAAAAGAAACAGTTATCACAGTTACTTTTAAGTAAACTAAATTATATTTATTCAAATAATTTGGAATCGATATTCTCAACTTTGTGTATGGCTTTAAGAATTCTAATGATAATTCCAATATCACTATACGGTATCTCTAAATCCAAATTATAAAACTTATCTATGGTCAAGCATGAATCAGAAAGGCAAGTCAGTGTAACGTTAATGAATTTAGGAACATAACTGAAAAATTTTCTATTGAAAAAAAACACGTAGAATGGCATTATGATATATTATTATGTAATTTTTTGTAATTTTTAGAAGAGTTGTAAAATGGTTTAAATATCAACATATCTTTAATTTTAATAATCTAAATATTAATTATATATTAACATAATAGCTTTAACTTTTACCCTGAAACACACAACAAAACATATTTTTGCAAAATTGAATAGTGGCTTTTTCATCAAGAATAAAATAGATACTGAAGTAAAATTTTACCCGATATTTTGATGATAAATTATTTAGGGGTCGAAAAATAAAGATTAAAATAAATATACTAATTTATTATATTTTTTTGTCAACAGATGACGCCATACTCCATTCAAGTAGAATACTATATGGCGGGGCGAAACAAGTTCTTCCACAGGCTGCCCACCCCTATGGAGGAGTCAGCCGGATTGTGGAGGACGGGGATCGACGGGCCGGGCCCGGACCCTATGATAAATATTTTCAAGGGGTAGGACCCGAGACTTGAACCCGGGTCCTCAAGAGTGGAAAGCCGAAGCGTTTCCACGCGGCCAATCCGGCCGACAATTATGGACGACATTCACGTGACGTCATGGTCACGTGTTTTAGTGAAAACATTGTGGTTTGCCTAACAAGGGGTGCTTGCCAACCGGGTAAAAACGAAAAAGAACCAAACTTTATAAATAAAGATAGTATCGATAGATAGTTCGATCTGTCGATTATTAAGAGGTATAATTCAAATATAAACGCTTAATCAACAATCAAATTCGGGATACATTCATGACGCGGAAGAGAAAAACGAGGCGTAAGGCGGTCAGCGCAAACGCTACGTCAGCACTGGTTGCATAGCAACGCTGGACTACTTGGTTCGAAGGAAGTTTTTATAAATTTAAAAAAATGAAAAGGAATAATTTCGTGAAAGTTTTACCGGAGATTTGTTTGAGGAAATACAAATGGAAGTTAATGTTTTTAATATACTTAAGGAGTTAAACATTATCCTCAATGATCTGGGTTTCCCAAATTTGACATCCGAATCAACTCTTGAAGAAAAGGAACTGGCGAAAATTTTATTTGAAAACTTATCAAATATATTATCAGAGTATACATCTGTAGAATGTACAGGTTAGATAGTCTAATATAAAGTAAAATGAAATTGAATTTTGAATAAAAGTTGTTTATTTATTCGATACATTTATTTAAAACAGTTCTCGATTTACATCGATGTCCGCTATCATCAAATGTCTCACAATCAGAATGTTCTAGTTCCCAAGTAGTCACCTATTCTAATAAAGATTCCAATTTCGATTATACTACCGAAGAGGAAAAAGAGACAATAAGAATTCCATTTACAAGAAAAAAAGAAATTGTAGATTTACATATTAAACATCCAAAATGGAGTGTAAAAACATTGCAAAAATTGGGCGGTGCTAAAGAACTGAAAAATAAATTTATCTTAAGCAAATGGAAGAAAGAAGTGACAGAAGGACCAAAGAACCGAGAAAAACAAAGAGAAATTAATCGACTAGTTTATGAAAAATTTGCTCGATCTAGAAAAGAATGTAGAATTATTAGGAGATCCAATCTGCCACAAATGGCTATTCAAATAGCACGAAATATATATCCCGAACTCCCATTTCGTGCAAGCAAATCATGGGCCGATCTGTTTACTCGAAAAAATCGGCTGGTTATTAGAAAAATCACTCGTTTAGTTTGCAGGCGCGAAATTGCGTCTTTTGAAGAATTAAACAAAGCTAATGACTTATTTCGTAATGAAATGAAATCCCTGCTTCATGTATATTCTCCATCTGCAATATTTAATACTGATCAATGTGGGGCAACCAAGTCGCTCTACCTTATATCTATATACCTTGGGTAGGCGGAGCTACTCGATGCGCAATAGCATACCATTATATTTACACCATGGTACGGCCGGTGTCGTGAAGCTTGGGAAGTATGACGAATACGCTACACTGTTGCTTCGTGTACAGACATGCATTTGAAAACACATGGCGCTGCAAGCAAACGATGCCGCGTCTAAAACGCGTCTATGACGATACGCTCCGTGTGCAGAGAGCCTTAGATTTTTGAATTACGAGAAATGGTTTTTCAGTTGTAAATCTTGAATTTCTTCAAAATTAGGCTACTTGACATGGAATGATTTTATAGATAGAAGTTTCGTGATCATGACGCATCAGTGGGAATAGTTGGTGTGTGCAACTGCAACTGACAATGCATTGAAACAAGTCGAAGTTGATCAGTGTGCATAATAGGCATTTGCTAGGCAGCCAGAAATGAGCATACGTCATAGATTAGGAACAGAAGCACACAAACGAATCAAATGCAATGCCGCTTTCAAAAAGATATTGGTATATTGAATGCATGTTGCAGTCTGTAATAATTTAAAATAATAAAAATTTATTAATCTAAGAAATATGTAAGACATACTATGATAGAAGGTATTGGAGAATTTTTTACATCTGTTAATTTGAATTTTTTTTATATCTGTTGTATAACAATAAAAATTATGTTTCAAATCTATTTTTCAGTTTTCTTTTTCATGTATATTTTATTTTATTTGCAAAGTTTCTTTTATGAGAGGAAAGAAAAATTTAATAGTACCGGTATTTTTTATTTATTGCTGAAAGTGTTAATTTAGATATCAGAAAAAGAAATTCAATTATATTGTAATAAATCATATTTTAAATTGTTAAATCCTATAATGTTTGACAAGCATAGCTAATTAAATATAAATATTTTGAGAGATGCAGTGAACATAAACCATTGAGTTATACTGAAGGTCTGTTTCCACATATATTTCCAGTGAATGTGCTGTGCGCGACTCACAATGCATGGCATATAGTGCACTTGTGGATGCATGAATCTGCTCAGACAAATAGTGCACTGTCCGCTTTACACTGTTATCTAGCCGTAGAAGATATTTCTGTTTTCTGCTAGTGCACAACCAAGATGGCAGCTCGCATGTGAATACATATCGATATATAGATTGTTGGGAATATATTATTAGACGAAAAAAGAAACTTTTATAACTGAATGAAGAAAATAATAATATTTTTCCTATCATTTCTGTGGATCTGGTAATGAAATTATTTTACAACCTGAACAGAAATAATTGACTCCTCAAAAATTTCTCAAGAGAAATTGCTGAGGAGTATAAAGAGGAACTTACTGAAAATTGTTATAAAGTAGATAAACAACATTACATTCTGTTTATGCCAGTGGTTCATGTCTGATTTCAATTTATTATATCAAATTATTAATAATAATAATAATTTATTTTTTAATATAAAGATAATACAACTATTACAACAAATATTTAAAAATAAATGATTAACATGATTATGTCAAGATATTGCCCCTGCAGGCCTCCTGTGACCGTGGAACACTTGGAATTGTTTGAGAGAGCATTAGATTTGTTTTTATATGGAGTTCTTGAAGATGATATAATAATAATAGTTGGTGATTTTAATCTTTCTGAATATGTTTTTGGTGAGCAGTCTTCGTCAACTCCTAGACTAAAATATTTGGAAGATTTAATTAATTTTTATAATGTTTCTCTTTTCCGCGTCATGAATGAATTCCGAATTTGATTGTTGAGTAAGCGTTTATATTTGAATTATACCTCTTAATAATCGACAGATCGAACTATCTATCGAGCTTTTCGTTTTTACCCGGTTGGCAAGCTCCCCTTGTAAGTTTAAACGAGAAGGATTATGACTAATTCGTGATAGTTTATTTACTATATTTAAGAAAAAAGCAAAATATAATTTTATTATCATTTAGCATTAAGTAATTTCATTTTTTTCATTTTTAAAGTTACTATTTACTCTAATATTATAATTTGTCTTGAATTTTTATTATATATTTAATGGATATCTCTTCTAGATATACTGTACGTAGTTCATTACATTGTAAGGATTTTAAAATTTTCAATTTGAATCGTATAATGTTAACAATATAAGAAACTTCGTTATGCAGAAAACAACACAAAGTATGAATAAAATTATTGTCAAATCAGGCATTCCAATTTGTTATTTTATAATGATGATTAAGTTAACTGGTGAGAAAAGTTTGGTTTAGGTATAATTAAGTAATTTTGTACTATTTTAAGCACGTGGTCTTCATTAATAGTATGAATACAATATATTATTCTTATTATTAATAATCATAAACCAAATTTTCCATTAATAATGAACAAGAAGATAAATATCTTTCTTATATAATAAGGTTACGGAAATTTCCTAGCTTAGTAAAATATGATCCAAATATAATTCAATATAATTCAAAATTGCTATGAACTTCAAATGAAATAAATATATTACAATTGATGTTTAACTCACAGCCCACAGTTACCCAACTGTGAGACTGTTTGTACTAAACCAAAATAAAATGCTTTATTAGAAACCAGGTTGTTTTCTGTAAATGGTGTAAACTACATGAAAATAATTTCCATTTGTAGATACTCTTCAAGTATATAAATTAGATTAAGAAAAATTCTAAGGGGTCGCAAATTTATCCCGATTGACTGTATAAGTTTTAAGAAAAAACAGTGGGTTATATTTACCTCATTTTTTGATGAAATGATCAATGAAACTTTATATGCTACTTTCTTCTTCATTTCAGCTTTTACTTCAGCAATGACATTAAATTCGTTATTACTATTCACATGAAAACGAATATCTTGAATAAATTATTCCTTAAACATAATACTGTAGATCTTTTTTTTGCTTTCTTGAAAGAGCTTTTTGGAACATTTACAAGTTCACTAAGATTTTGGAATAATCCATAATTTTAACAATACCAAAATTTGTTAAATTTAATGAAATATCTAATAAAGAGAGAATAAGTACGCTTTCTGCTATGCTTAAAACAAAGTTGTTTTCGACACCTGACTTTCTTAATCTCGAACGCAGGAAGGTGAATTTCGTCCATTATATTAGTAGCAGTGGGTGATCGGTTAACGAACATAATCCGTTCCAAGACAATGTTCGTTAACCGATCATCGATTTACCATAGGTTTTAAGTCGGCCGGATGGCCGCGTGGTAAAGCTTTCGCTTACCACCCTGCAGGATCCGGGTCCCACACCTCCAATTTTTCAGGAGGGGTTCGGGCCCGGCCTGTTGAACCCCATCCTTCAACCATCCGGTTGACCCCATCATGGGTGCTGGCCAGCCTGTGATGGGAGCTATAAATGGCCGCCGCCAGATACAGAATATCCTATGAGGATATGGCGGCGTAATAAAACTAACCTAACCTAACCTAACCATAGGTTTTTATGGGAATTTGATTAATTCGTTCCGGAGACCTAAAAACATAAATAAAAAATTATATAATTTCTTACTATGTTTATTTGTATGTAATAACAATAATGTATGCATACAGACAGGATCTTGCATTTTCATTTATATGTTTATTCTCCGATAAAGAATCTGTCCAATATCGATTGCTTTTCTCTCTCCTTCAGGATTTTTCGGAAGTGATTAATAGCATTGTCGTGGTAGAGATTCCTAAGCCTAAAGACCTCAACCTGGAATGAGTGCATTCTAAGACCAAAATGTTGTAAAATCTCTCTCTTACCTTCTTTAATAAATCTACAGGATCTTGCATTTTCATTTATATGTTTATTCTCCGATAAAGAATCTGTCCAATATCGATTGCTTTTCTCTCCTTCAGGATTTTTCGGAAGTGATTAATAGCATTGTCGTGTAAAAACTTTTCTCTCCCCTTCAGGATTTTTTGGAAGTGATTAATAGCATTGTCGTGGTAGAGATTTTCAGGATTTTTCGGAAGTGATTAATAGCATTGTCGTGGTAGAGATCCTTAAGCCTAATGACCTCAACCTGGAATGAGTGCATTCTAAGACCAAAATGTTGCAAAATCTCTCTCTTACCTTCTTTAATAAATCTTTGATTTGTTTTACGTGTTAAATCTCTCTCTAACCTTCTTTAATAAATCTTTGATTTGTTTTACGTTTCGAGTTCATTTTAATCGGGAAAAACTACTATTCTTCCATCCTTAAGGTGGTGAGTTCATTTTAATCAGGAAAAACTATTGTTCTTCCATCCTTACCCATAAGGTTCATTTTAATCAGGAAAAACTGCTGTTGTTCCATCTTTAAACTCAAATTCATTTTAATCGGGAAAAATTACTGTTCTTCCATCCTTACCCATATGGTTCATTTTAATCAGGAAAAACTACTGTTCTTCCATCCTTACCCATATTATCTTCTTTAATAAATCTTTGATTTGTACTTTCTTTAATAAATCTTTGATTTGTTTTAAGTTGTCTCCGAGTTCATTTCTAACCTTTAATAAATCTTTGATTTGTTTTACGTTGTCTCCGAGTTCATTTTATGGGAAAAATTACTGTTCTCCCATCCTTACCCATAAGTCCACCGACGTTTGACTTACTCATAGGTCCACCAACATACAAGGCCTAAGCATATCATTCCTTACTGTTCTTCCATCCTTACCCATAAGTCCACGAACGCGCAGGAAAACTACTTTTCTTCCATCCTTACCCATAAGTCCACGAGCGCGCAACCTAAGCCCGTCATTCCGTTAGGTTAGTTAAGCCGAACTATCCTCATGGAAAGCCTGTCATTCCGTTAGGTTAGTTAAGCCGAAATATCCACAAGGCCTAAGCCTGTCATTCCGTTAGGTTAGTTAATCCGAACTATCCTCATGGAATATTTTAACTGGCGAGTGGTCACTTATAGAGCCACCATCATCACAGGCTGACCAACACCCATGATGGCTACTTATAGAGCCACCATCATCACAGGCTGACCAACACCCATGATAACAAAATATCCTCATGGAATATTTTTATTTGGCAGCGGCCACTTATAGAGCCCGCCATAACACGGTCTCATGCAATATTTTTATCTGGCGGCGGCCACTTATAGAACCGCCATCATCACAGCTGAACCTTACCCATAATGGAGTCAACCGGAAGGATGGGTTTCAACGGGCCGGGCCCAGATCCCTGATTTCAACGGGCCGGGCCCAGATCCCTCCTGAAAAATTGGAGGAGTGGGATCCCTGGATCTTCCAGAATGTTAAACCACAGCTTTACCACGCAGCCATCGGGCTGACCTGTCATTCCGTCAGTTGTGGGTCCCACAGTTTGTTCTGTGAAGTGTTCGTTATCTGAACATGTGAGATCACAAGTCCCACAGTTTGTTCTGTGAAGTGTTCGTTATCCGATCATTTCGTCAGTCCGCGGGTCCCACAGTTTGTTCTGTGAGATGTTCGTTATCCGAATGTGTTCGTTAACAGAACATAACAATCTTTCGAAAAAGTATTCGTTAACCGATCACCCACTGATAATTACGAAGTCCTCTCCTACCACCTAAAAAATTAAATCTGTCTAACATCTAATATTTGATTATAAAAATATAGTTTTAAATATTTGTTCTAGGATGCACAGTTTAGTTCTTATCTTTCAAATGCTATTATGGAATAATTATATTAAATCCGATTCCATCAATTCTACTTATAAACCACATTATAATGTATCTTGTAAAGTTTTTAATGAAACATTCCAATCATTTTTCTGATTATTAAGAAGAGGGCGCATTTCAGGTCCTATCCTAAGCTGTCAATACTCGTCGAGGGAACTTATTCTCAGTTTTACACTGTTTTCCATTAAGAAAATGTTTCATTTTTTAATATATAAAGAACATATATTAAAAAATGAAACTATTTTAATATCTACAATGGACAGCCCACACATTGTGTAATCATTCATCACATTCAAAATGGGTTCAATAAGTCAGGCTCAGACATCGCTTAAAAAATATGGAGATGTGGAGTCGAAATTCAACCATATTCTATGGTCGGCCGGATTGGCGCGTGGAAACGCTTCGGCTTTCCACTCTGGAGGACCCGGGTTCGAGTTCGTTTTTTTAATTCATATTGTGTATATATACACACAATATGAACGACTGTTAAAATTTTGTTTGCTGTAGGTGTACTGTATTATGCATTGTATTTTTACTGATTGTTTGATTGATTAATAATAAAGATTAAAGATTAAAAATCATTTCTAGCTTCCATTTCTGTCTATGCTAAACTCAAGGTTAAGTTGCAGTAAGTGGGGAGTAGAAACAATTTAAGCAGATTGTGCTAGCGCATTTTTTGTCCGCATAGAGTATGTGGAAACAGGCCTTTACTATACCTAGCGATATTCATTTACAGTGTCGATTTTATTTAAAATTTTTAAATCTTTGCTAAGATGCCAAGAAATGATTTTACTTTTAAATAAAATTGCTTTGCTGAATAAAATTAAAAGCCAGCAATTTAATACAAGCCATCGTAGAATTGCTGATATAACTGGTGTACCAAAATCTACCATAGCACGTCTCCTACAACAAGAAAATTAACTGTGTGAGGAATGGGCATTACAGAAAGAAATTCCAGGAACATCCAAAATAAATTGTGATGGAAAAGAACCAGAAGTCGAAGAAGCATTAGATCAATGGTTTCTACAGTTAGATCAATGGTTTTCTATAGTTATTAGACGTGAATATCAGCCGCCCATTTTCTATATTTTGGTTTAATAAAGCATTAAAATAGGTACCTAAGTATTATTATTATTTACCTATGCATTACATATTTTAGAATTTATTATTAGTTCGTTTAATTGAGGCAGCCGCTTAATTGGGCTAAAATGAGTCCCAACGTGTCCCAATTAAGCGGAATCGACTGTATTTGATAAAGTATTAAATTCTACTATTCTTTGTACAACATTTATTAACGATATTTCAACATAATCATCCATAATTTCATCTCGTAATAAAATTAATAAGATTTTTTGGTTTCCGGTGAGCCATTTTTATGCGTACAAGACGTTCAGTTAAACCGTGTGAGCTGTTTAAGCGATGACGTTTGCTAGATAAGCGCTTGAAGTGTTGCCAGAAATTTTTTTGACAAAGTAGCAAAGCAAGTATACTCGCTTTGCAAAGTAGCAAGGGAAAACTAGCATGGCAAAATATATGCAGGGTGATTCAAAAGGGGTTGTGCCAAAATTTACAGACATATAGAGGATAAAATTCTGAATAAAAAAGTCTAGTTGCGTTTTTTGATTTGAGGCTCCGTTTAAAAGATGTAACGCGTAAAACTTTTGTGACGTCATTTCCGGTTCAGTCAAAAACTCTTTAAAACATGCTTATTTGTATTTTTAAAATCATCTATAAATTTTAATTACTTAAAAACTATCCTAAAAAATTTAGAGCATCGAGAACAGATTGTTTATTAAAATAGCGACCGATTATTTAAATGAAACGTAATTGTTTGACAAAAGTAGCATTCGTTTTCGAACATAGCAATTTAACGTTCAAAAATGATAATGTTCGAAAATAAATGCTACATTTGTAAAACAATCTTAGTACTTGTTACTTGTCAGTTAGCACATGGTGCAGAGTTGCCACTTACCAGGTTGCCGCATTTTAGTAATAGATTCCATTTATTGAGCAGAAAGTATCTAAATAATATACGAAAAATATCTAGAAATGGTAACTACATGTGAACAACTACGGGAAGTAAATTTATTTGTCAAAATCAAGAATGAATTTTTTTAATGTATGGTAGAAAGTAGCGAAAAGTAGCATAGTTATCACATGGAATAGCATAAAATCCGCAAAGTAGCGAAGCTTAAATTTTAGTAGCGCATGGTTTCAAAAAGTAGCAAAATTCGCGAAAAGTAGCATTTTGTTACGTTTTGCGAATTTTGCTACTTGTCGCGAATTGACAAGTAACGATTTGGCAATGCTGAGCACTTGTTCTCCAAGGTCATCAAGTTCAAGGTTATTATACTACGGGTGTGCTAGAGCCAATGGTAAAAATTCACCGGATGTCAAGTGGTGTATGATGACGATGATGACTGATGACGTTGTCATTTTACCTAGGGCTCTAGATATAGGGTATACCACAGATTTCTATACCATAGATAGCCTGGTTTCTTTTGTTCTCCCCTATATTTGTGATGCTGACCTTAAGCTGACCGGAAGCCGTTGAACAAAGGAAACCGCTGGGAACAAAGCCGGAGTCTATCCTTGGCCTTGAAAATATTTATCATGGGATCCGGGCCCGCCCGTCGATCTCCGTCCTCCACAATCCGGCTGACCCCTCCGCAGGGGTGGTCACCGTTGTTGAGAGATTCTGTTTTAATTTTATTTTACTCTTTAATTTAATTTTTATTTTATCATGCGTTTGTTGCATTTATGAAAGGAATGAAAAAAATGAAAATAGAAAAATGAAAATCGAATATATTAGTAGTGGTAGGGAAATAACGTTTTCATAACAAATCACATGGGTAGACTGCTTTGTTTAACGAACCTTTTCCTAACTTTTCTGATTTTGGTCTGAAAGTAATCTCAACGTTTGGTGGTACTTATTTGTGTGAAAGTGCATTTTCTAACATGAAGATAGTTAAGAATCGATTCAGAACATGCCCTTAGGGATTCTTCTTTAACAGGAATGGATGTAAATATCCAGCCCTTGTAAATGCTATTACCCCGCCCTCATTTGTCATATTAAATAGATACTGTACATACAGTACATATACTATTTTTATATTTTTTAACTGTTAATATTTTATAACTTTTTGTTAACATGTTTAATGCGCTGACCTTAAGCTGACCGGAAGCCATTGAACAAAGGAAACCGCTGGGAACAAAGCCGGATTCTATCCTTTATTTTGTTCTTTTAAACTTTGTCCTGTTATCTGTTTGTGTTTTGACCCTTTTTATAATTCTTAGTTTCTTTTTATCCTTTATTTCCTTTATTTTGTTCTTTTAAGCTTTGTCCTGTTATCTGTTTGTATTTTGACCCTTTTTATAATTCTGTCTTAGTTTCTTTTTGTTTTAATATAATACTCATTACGAGTGGTGCATTATTAATAAAATTAATTAAAAGCCGGAGTCTACGTTGGCTGAGTCGTTAGCTGAATACATTTCTCGCTTTTTGTGATTGCTTTTATGTTTTTTTTTTTTTTGCGTTATTGAAAGCCAGAGTCTACGTTGACTGAGTCGTTAGTTGAATACATTTCTCGCTATTTGTGATTGCTTTATTTGTTTATTTTTTGCGTTATTGATATATATTGTTTAGCATATGGATGTAAGAATGAACAAATACGAGGAATAATGAGCAAATACGAGGTGATAGAAAGTAGGAAATGCTTTTCATTTTGGAAGATTCTATTTTCACTGCTTAAAATAAGAAATTGTTGTTGTTGTATTTACAACAACTGTGTTCGATTTAATAGATAATTAAAGGTATGTAATAATTTAAGATTGAAACAAAATTCTAAGATTAAATATTAGAAATATTCAATAAGCATTCATACAAGCATATATTTTATAGCATTGTGGCAGGTAAATTAAAATGTTGCCTTATATTATTTTGTATTAATAGTGCTATTTTGCTGTTCATTATAATTGGACAGCCCTGATTTAGCATATGGATGTAAGAATGAACAAATACGAGGTGATAGAAGGTAGGAAATGCTTTTCATTTGAGAAAATTCTATTTTCACTGCTTAAAATAAGAAATTGTTGTTGTTGTATTTACAACAACTGTATTCGATTTAATAGATAATTATAGGTATGTAATAATTTAAGATTGAAACAAATTCTAAGCTTAAATATTAGAAATATTCAATAAGCATTCATATATCCATCTATTTTTTCGCATTGTTGCAGGTAAATTAAAATGTAGCCTTATATTATTTTGTATTAATAGTGCTATTATTTGATATTAAGAGTGCTATTTTTTGCTATTAATTAATAGTGTAATTATGTTCTTGTTTATTGTTTGATTATAATTTGATATTAAGTGCTATTTTTTGCTATTAATAGTATAATTATGTTCTTGTTTATTGTTTGATTAATTTTGTCAATGAAATAAAATTTTATTCATTCTGTTTGTTATTTTTTCATAACTTTACATTTTTTAGCATAAATACATATATAATAATGCTTTTTTTGACAATTCATCCTCGATGGCCTTTAAATCTATTTTTTCCTTCCTCGAAACTTTAAACGATTAGAAAATTGGAGTATTTTGAGCACTTCATTCGAATTATCGAAAACGCATATTTATAAAAAAATTATAATAAAAAAATGGTTCAATACTCCATTTTTGAGTACTACATCCTTTTTATTAACTATTAGGATCTGTTCATCACATTTTTTAAAATAAAATTTTTTATTAACTATTAGGATCTGTTCATCACATTTTTTAAAATAAATGGGCTATGTCTGGCCATCAAAATAAACTGAATTTACCATAGCTTTGAATAATACTGTACATTCGTGAAAGTATCCCACCATTGATCCCACCGTTTACGGCTTCACTTTTAAACAATGAACAGGCCATCTATGTAGAGAAATCTGTAGTCGGCATATGTCTATCAGTAGACGACTTATAATAGAACATTCATTACAGAAAAAATAGTGATGTGCTTTCATGCGAATGGCAAATTTAGTAAAATCTTCTTATATACTTAAACGATCTTTCGTGATTTTTCGTTTCAAATATTTGTTTGATGTCGATATTGTGCCTTCGTTCATTTCCTTCCTGATTTTGTAAACAATCTTTACTGACATCTACGATGTAAATTGTTAGTTTATCCTGATTTAGTTCTACCAATTTGCCATAAATGTTAAGTATAATCTCTATGAAGAATCTTTCCTCTCACATTATTCTTTACGTAAAAACAAGACACCATCTTACTTTTAGAATAATCTCGAATACAAATATTCTCGATTACGATATTTTTTATTATTTTTTTTAATTGAGTCTTTTTCTATCCTCAGATTTTTTATAATGATAAAAATACAAAATACGATTGCAGTGAGACTTTGAAACTTATACATGAAAGTATTTTGAACATTATTATTATTATTTTTTTGTCCCCAAATACGAAAAGCGCGCGAGTATAAAGTGGATACGAAAAAGTAGAAAATGAGGCAGGTAAGCCCGCCGGGCGGTCCGAGTCCGTATGGGGCCCCACCGCAGGCTCCCAGTGACGGACGTGGGCACTGCTAAGGGAGTCCCGATTCCGTACAGGAGCCCACAAGCGAGCCCCCAGTGACGAACCTCGGAACCACCAACGCGAGGTGACTCCTTGTATGGGGCGCCACCGCAGGCTCCCAGTGACGAACGTGGGCACTGCTAAGGGAGTCCCGATTCCGTACAAGAGCCCACAAGCGAGCCCCCAGTGACGAACCTCGGAACCACCAACGCGAGGTGACTCCTTTAGGAGCCTTTTACTCCACGCGGGGTCAGACGGTGGGTATATTCTAGCCTCCTACCCACAGGGGGTTGAACAATATTACTTCTCTCGGACGAACTATAACCGCTTCAATCGTGATGTCACTGCCATCTCAAAATGGAAGAGACTAGTATTACTACAGAAAACATTGAGTTACTACGCTTAACTTATAGGCAGCTTTGTTGTAGGCTCTCTACTACAGAATGGAAAGTAGCGTCATCTGTTGACAAAAAATTCATTTTCGGAATCTTTTAATGCCTTATGAAGAAAGAGATTATTACCTGTATATTAAAAACCAGTATATTTTTTCTAGCATATTGAGTTATAAATTGAGGCCCCTAAAATCGTGAGGTCCGGGGCAGCCGCCCCTCTTCCCCCTCTGGTAGCCAACTATCATTCTGGATATCCTTATCTAACAAAGAATAATGTAAACATCAGATCATCCCAAAACCTACAGAAAGGAAAGTAGCGTCATCTGTTGACAAAAAAGGCATTTTCGGAATCTTTTAATGCCTTATGAAGAAAGAGATTATTACCTGTATATTAAAAAATCCCTTTCAATGTTTACATTGATATATCGAAAAATCGTGAATAAAATATTTGATTCAAACAAAGAATTGTTCAAGAATAAATTTAACATAAAATAATCGAATTACGAGATATTCATACAGCTCAATAATAAAGCATTGGTCATATTTCGAAAGCGATGCTCGTCTGTTACCATATCTATTATAGATGCACTTTTAAAATGGCGGAAGAGATAAGTTCTGCCTACCTGATGTCAGCAATAGATTAAATACGCCGCCATGGAATGAAACTATTCCCTAATCTACCTGTATTTTGGTCACACTGTTCCAGTTTTCGCTATGCACAACTGTGACAACAATGCTCTTTCTACAAATTGATAAACGCTCTCCAAATAGCGCTCGGATGCAATCGCGCTTTAAAATAAAAAGTTTGTTTTTCTGTCGACGATTTTGGTCACACTGTTCCAGTTTTTGCTATGCACAACTGTGACAACAATGCTCTTTCTACAAATTGGTAAACGCTTTCCAAATAGCGCTCGGATGCAATCGCGCTTTAAAATAAAAAGTTTGTTTTTCTGTCGACGGACTGTGTTATTTTGCGTTTGTTTTTCTGTCGACGGTCTATGTGTTATTTTGCAAGTCTAGATGGATATAATTCGAAAAATTAAGTATCTAATGTTTAATGCAAAATCATTTTTTCTAAAAATAATGATGCACTAAACATTCTAATAGACTCCAATCAGGGAAATTACTAAGGGATGGGACCAGTTCCAACCATGGACTGCACCCATACCCGTGGAGGGAGCCGGATGGTGAAGGACGGGGATTGCCGGGCCGAGCAGAACCCAGCACTCCAAAAATCTTTTCAGGAGTTACCAGACCCAGGCCGCGAACCCGGGTGGAACCAGTTCCAACCATGGACTGCACCCATACCCGTGGAGGTGGCCGGATGGTGAAGGACGGGGATGCCGGGCCGAGCCGAACCCAGCACTCCAAAAATCTTTTCAGGAGTTACCAGACCCAGGCCGCGAACCCGGGTCCTCCTGCGTGGCACGCCTACAGCGTTACCACTCGGCCATCCGGCCGCCATTCTAATAGATTCATTCTTTCCATATAAGTCAGCCGGATAGCCGCGTGGAAGTCCGGACACGATCCGTTTAATTCCATTCTTTAATTATCCGGTTGACCCCATCATTAGTATTGGCTAGCCTGTGATGGGCTCAATAATGGCCGCCGCCAGATATTCCTTCGTGCGATATGACGGCTTAACCAAACCAAAAATTGCGTTTTTAAATTAAACTCTCTCCAAAACTGATGTACATATAAAATGACGTCATAATAATCCATCGATGGGTACTAAAACGCCCGTTTTAAATTCAACCTTTATGTATCAAGATGGCTGAATATTTGGATGTTCGGGTGCGTTTTTAAATTCAACTCTCTCCAACACTGATGTACATCTAAAATGACGTCATAATAATCCATCGATGGGTACAAAAACGCCCGTTTTAAATTCAACCTTTATGTATCAAGATGGCTGAATATTTGGATGTTCGTCTTCTGCTGCTAGTCAATTTTTTAATACCGACCTAGGAAATTATTTTTTCAAATGCAAACAAAATATCTGCTGTGGAGCTATCAACAGACAGATCATAAACTGATTCTCCAGTCTTTAGATTTATTTTTCGCATGGAAGCAGCCATCTTAAAAACTGACATCAAAGTCTGTGTCCACCAGCGTCAACCGAACAAATTCTATGGTTGATATGGTGAGTTAGTGTTGAATATACCAGTGTCACTGATGGATTTACAAACAGTTTAGTGAACATGGTTTACATCACTGATAGAGAGAGTTGAATTTTAAAAACGCACCCAAGCCAAACCCTCTAAATAATAATAAAATGCATGCGCATCTTTCTCGATTCAATCCTGTCAAAACATATTTGCTGCAATCATCCTTGGCTGCAACATTGCGTGATCAATGGTAGCTCGAATATCTCATTTTAGAATCACTTTAGAATTTCCAAACTTGAATCCTTGTGTTTTCTGGCTGTGGGGATATTTGAAAGATCGAGTCTATCAAGGAGAATGCGAAGTATGGCTGATCTGAAGGCAAAATAAATCAGCATGTCGCAGACATTCCACAGGAAATGCTTTGAGCGACCATTGATCACGCAGTGTTACGTATCAAGCATGTAGACGACTTAGATGGAGCACATATTGAGATTCTGTAACTCTTTTTTGGGCTGATCTGAAGGCAATATAAATCAGCATGTGGCAGACATTCCACAGGAAATGCTTCGAGCGACCATTGATCACGCAGTGTTTCGTATCAAGCATGTAGACGACTTAGATGGAGCACATATTGAGATTCTGTAACTCTTTTTGTTGTAATGCTGCATTTCTGAATGTATTTTTCATCCATAAAGTGCCATATTTTTGCCGGGTGGCGAAAATTTGAACTATTTTATTTTTCATCGAAAATCGTGACTCCATGGTCTAATTAGCACATACATCAGGTTTTAGCGTTATATATTGATTAGAACCCACTCCAGTGAGCTGTGAATAGGATCAGTTATTTTATAACCTCCTTGTACGTGATAAATTACGTTCGGCAATTAAAAATCCATTGGATAAAAATAAAATAGTAATTCAAAACAATATTAATAAACGATGATGTACAATTCAAAAATAAATTTCACTGTATATCTAACGTGGCACAAGAAAAATTAATTTACTTAAAATTTAAAGATAAAAATCAAGTAGTAATTCAAAACAATATTAATAAACGATGATGTACAATTCGAAAATAAATTTCACTGTATATCTAACGTGGCACAAGAAAAATTAATTTACTTAAAATTTATTCGTTTTATTTTAAAATATTAATAAAATTTGTAAATCAAATAATTTCTAAATTATTTTATTTACAAATAATTATTGTAAAAATAGAAACCATGGATGATAGAAACGTAAATTTGGAATACGATTATCCGAACTTAATGTATAGGCCGATGGTTCTTATTTTTTTTTTAGAGTCGCGATGTACTTGTAATTATAAGAAAATTTTGCGGAACACCAAAATCAATAACGTTTATAATAACCTGACTCAGTCTCCAAACTAACCAAAAAATAGGCATGTAGTTCTTAGCATAAGAGTCGCGATGTACTTATAATTATAAGAAAATTTTGCGGAACACCAAAATCAACAACGTGTATAATAACCTGACTCAGTCTCCAAACTAACCAAAAAATAGGCATGTAGTTCTTAGCATATCTTTTATTAAAAATTATAAACAACATAATTATATTCATATATTTCATAATTTGTTTAGAAACTGGCAATCTCAATTAGGTAAACGTAAACAGATGTGCAGTATCATATTGTTACATAGCATTTTTTATACTGGAAAACCTGTGTTGATGGCCACCTGAGCTAGGTGCACAACCTGCAATCCGTGGCTACCTTGATATCCGCTCAAGCATATTGCAGGATGTTTAAATTGTATAAAATGGCCATCTGTGTTCCGTGGCCATATTTAATATCGGCACCTTGTGTGCAACATCTACTAGGTGGCCAGCAAATCGTGTTTTGATCATAAATGCCAGGTGGGCTCTAGATCTTCTATCAGTTAAGTCACTCTAAAGTGAAAAATACCGAAAACAGACATTAATTAGTGATTTTTTTTCCTTAGATTTTAACAATGTGAAACTATCATAAACTTTGTATTTTAAATTTTGATGTTTAATAAAGAAATTTAGCTGTGTTTGGTGGCCAACCTGTGCTTGATAGCCACAATCTCAGCCGCCGAAAAGCGGCCATCTGGCACAGGTTTTCTTATAGTTAAAAAACGGTGGCATCGATGCAAAATTGGATCAGTGCATCTGATCCTTAGATTTTAACAATGTGAAACTGTCATAAACTTTGTATTTTAAACTTTGATGTTTAATAAAGAAATTTAGCTAACTGTGTCTGGTGGCCAACCTGTGCTTGATAGCCACAATCTCAGCCGCCGAAAAGTGGCCATCTGGCAAAGGTTTTCTTATAGTTAAAAAACGGTGGCATCGATGCAAAATTGGATCAGTGCATCTGATGGCCACAAGAAAATTAGGAGGCCAGACATTTTTTCCAGATTTTTAAAAATTTTTTACCCATTTTAAGTATTCAAAGGGTTGTATCAAAATGATATAGCGCGATTACAGTTAAAATAATAAATTGGTTATTTCAAGAAAAATAACATTGCAGTATGATTTGTTATTTCTTGAATGGTAACTAATTATCTATCTTCATTAAAAGTGAAGTTATCTCTATATATTTATGGTTAATAACAATTATCCTTATTAACAAGCAACAAATATACTTTCTATGTTTTTAAAAAATTTCAGTTTTTGATTTTTATAAATTGGTCTATGATATAATTGCTTTCTATTTTCCTGTAGTCATAAAACTGCCAGATCCATTTAACTATTCATAATATATATATATCATGCATATTTTTAAAATTTGATATGGATTAACACAACACAGTAATCAACAAATGACAAAATATCAGCTTATTTCGAATTTTCGGTTAAAATCGAGAAACATCAAAAGGATTAATATCAGAATGTAGATATATAATAAATAGAGTTTTGATGCAACTAAACAATAACATGCAATAGCATTGTTTATAAAACAAAGTTTGCCTAATAATCTTTTCTTCTCTGAAATCAAAAGAAGAATTAAGAATATAATTTTGTGACTATAATATATCTTTGATTTCAATTAAGATGTGATTTATGGTATAAATAAATTTATCTATTTCAGGAAGTTTCTAAGAAAGAATGAAGATTGAAACAAGAAAATATTAAGTTGAAAACAGAACTCGACATCAAATATCATTTATTAAATGACAGAACATCGTTTGGGATAACATTAATCAAGCACAGTAACCGTAGTCAGAGGTAAGCAATTTAGAGGTAGGTAATTTATTTTTATATATTATATATATTATCTCTTATTCTCCTGTTCGAAGAGCAGGATGACGAAAAAGACTGTCTATGGAATTGCTATTATTATTATGTATGTGTGGAGATATTCGTTCGTTTCTATATCAGACTGATATTAGAGTTATTAATTATAGTTAATCATTATTAAATATTATAAAGCAGTTATACATGCAATGTGCAAAATTTCGGATAATACTGAGATTCCCATTCCTCTGATATCTTCTCTGGAATCCGGACTCAATTCATAAATCCCAAATTTTGTATCTCGCGATAACATATACGAAAATACTTATATACAATTATTTCAATTCTTACGAAGGACAACTTTTAGGTATTTGCCAGATTAATACTGTATAATTTGGAATTTTGCTGTACGAGAATCCCATCTCTTGTAGTGTTTACAAGAGATCCGGATCTCGATAAAATTTCAAATTTCGAATGAAAAACAATCGCTTATTATAGGAACTGAAACAGTCTGTAACAATTTGTCCTTCTCTAACCGGAATCCTAATATCTTCGAAATCTTACCGATACTTATGAACTTTCCAATAAAAATCGATATAGCAACTGATTGAATATCTGTTATTGAATGTGTGAATGTTTGAAGTATGACTGCGGAACTTCGGTTATGTACGATGATATGCATCTATGTATAAAAATCTGTGGCCCCATCACTTAATATTCTCCCTGAATGGAAAGTGGCGTCATCAAATCAGTTAACAAAAAAAAAAAACATATTCTATGAAGTAGAAATGCGACACACTTCCAAGCTGCATTTATGCCGATCTCGTGAAATTAGAGAGGATTGTATTTGACAAGATGGATCCTGATTTTTTTATTTAAAGTTTTGAAATATGGAAATCGGGTAAATTACCATACTTCAAAATATAAAATATTTCGGGTTGAAAGCCGAAATATTTCAAGCGATCAATCAATCAGAAATTATTGGCAGATTAATATTAAAAAACAAAATACTGTATAGACAATACAGTACATAACAATTCTAAAAACGCTTGAAAAAATGTACATTTCGTCCATTTTTGTATGTCCAAATGTACTATACATTTCGTACATTTTTCTTCACTTTGAAGTTTATGATAGCTGTAATATTTTTCTAACAAATCGGCGGTTTGATGACGGAACTGATGACAGCCGGAAACAATCCGTCGTCATATCGTGTGTGGGGATATACAACCTCGGCAGTTTGATAACGGAACTGATGACAGCCGGAAACAATCCGTCGTCATATCGTGTGTGGGGATATACAACCAGGCCCGACCCGTCGATCCCCATCCTCCACAATCCGGCTGACCCCTCTGCAGGGGAGGACAGCATGTGGAAGGGCTTGTGGACATCACTTTCTTGTTAGTAGAATCCCTGAATAAAGCTCTGGATATAGAAAGTACCGCCATCCTTTTCCCCCTGCTGTTGCCGCTATTTACGGCTGCCCATTGGATAGTGATACGTCACGTGACTCATTCCTCCTTTTCGTCCTAAACCACGCGAAGCTCCAATGCTAAATACAACAAATCGTACTTTATCGTGTAATGAAAACAAATAGTTTTGCATTATATAAATAAATTTTAATATTATTATCTATTTTTAATCAATTTTACTTGTTAATATAGTAAAGAAACTGGATTTATGTTATTAAATTTTTTAGATAATGTAGAATTTTGTATTCTTAGTTAACGGGTATTTTGATTAAAATTAATTCATATAATAAAAATCAGAATTATATATACTCATAAAGGATAGTAGTTACTACCTATGGTTAATAATTAATAAAATTTTTTAATAGTTATTTCCTTTTTCTGTTTTATTAGATAACTTTTATCGTTTCCTCCGATGACGAAGTGGAAGGGCTTGTTTCGCCCCGCCACTTAGTATTCTCCTAGAATGGGAAGTGGCGTCATCTGTTAACAAAAAAAAAAAATCGGTCTGACGAACCGGAAATCTAGCGACTGATCTGACGACAAATCGCTCCGTGTATGGAGGCATTAATGTATAGGCGAGATTAAATCAATAAGATCGTGGTCGATGGCCAACACAAATGTGGATCTTTCATTGTATGCTTTTTCACCAAAATATAAAAATTCGTCACCTTTAACTATTTATTATATTTGATAAAAAAAATTAAAGAAATAAACGTTATTATTTCGTCCCCAAAAATTTACAGTTACGATTAGGTTTTTTTTTTATTGACAGAGTACTAAATGTTGGGGCGAAACAGGTTCTGCCACAATTATTTATTATAAAAAATTATTTTAATAAAGAATATGAATAATTTCCAACGTTGATAATTATAATTTCAGATATTATTCACAAATTGATCCTCACCAGATGGTGCTTTTTAGTTTATTAGTATCGGGATTTGTTTATATGAATATCCGGAAAACTTAGCAATAATTATTTGTTGTTTATGTAATATGGATTTTTAGTGTAGAATGGTTTCGTTTCAACAATTAAAAGAAAACTTGTTTAAGAAACAAGAACAGCAGGATATATATGTGATAGAAGAAGGCAAGGATGAAACAGTCTACGTATACATTCCGCGATGGCATTTCGTTCGATTAGCTGGATTGATTGGTGCATTGGCAGTGGCCCTAGGGGCGTATGGTGCTCATGGTGATTATGCATATTCAATCTTTAAAATTACATGAACCGTAAATCACGGTTTGTATTCTAAAACTCTGGGTAAAACAGGGGAGCACAAATTCGATCATTCTTTATCTTATCCCTAATAATTCAAAAATTTAGCAAATGCTTTAATGTCTAAAGTTTAGACATTTGCTAAAGTTCTGTTTAACCTTTCAAAGGACATTTCATATACAGATCGTTAGGATTTTAAAATTTTTATCCTCCTATATACTGAAAATAATGATTAAACAATTTTATTAAAATATGTAGAAATCAAAGTTGTTATATTTCAGAACGCAAGTTAGCCATCTAAGAATTGTACTGTCGGAATATTTTAACTTATAAATAAATATATAAGCATTATATTAGAAATTTACCTAAATGATATAATTTTATATTAACACCATATGAATGAAAATAGTACCAATCGAAAAGTGATGATTTGAGTAGAGAAAAGTTTCCAAAAGGACTGCACTTCTATCTGGTGGAGACTTTGAGAAAATGAACAATGAAATTATATTATTTCTCCACATCAAACTCCACACACACAGTACCTAAACCAGTGCATGCCATCATTTTGAAAACTTGTTTTGAAACTTTTTGAGTTAAAGATTTATTCAAAAAACTACTGTAACACAGGAATTGCTGATTCGTACTGTTAATCATCAATTGGTGAGAAGACAATTCTTCAATTTCAATACTTTAATTTCACCTTTTTGAAAAAACTAAAATTAAAGATATCCCTCACTGACTGATGATTAAAACATGAATCAATAGTTCAGTTCTAAAGAAAATGAAATTATAATATTTCTCCACTCACAGTATATAAACTGGTATGCACCACAATTCAAAAAAAGCTATATGTTAGAGAATTAAAGATTCACTGTCCACTGACTGATTATTAAAATACGAATTGACAATTCTGTTGTACAGTATTAAAGATTCTATTTTGGCTTTCAAAATGGTGGTGCCCACCAGTTTACATACTATGTGTGAAGAAATATAATTTCATTGTTCATTTTCTTGATATCTGCACCCTCTGGGTATGCCATCGATCTGATTTTTGTAAATACTAAATAAAAATCAATAAAGACAATATAAAATTTAACAGTACACGTTGGGCATAAAAACCCAGCACCAGTTTTATTCCAAATCAATGTAGTGATTTGGAGTGCAATTGGGATATGCTTTTCATTTGAAATTTTGATCATTCTTAGCTTTAAGACATCTTAAACTTTAAATTTTAGAAATGAATACTGTAACTCCTAAATTGCAATAATCTTGTGAAACTGATACTGCTAATATCATTTTTGTAAAAATGCTATTAGTATAGATTTTAAATATGTTATCATTATGAAAAACAAACTAAATTAGGTCTCCAAGGGATTTTCTAATACGATACCTATGAAATGAGATTAAATGGGCAATATACATAGTGATGCAATGTCTTTTTGCTAGTTCATTTAAAATTTTTATTCAGAATTATAAATATAGAAAATTTAATATTTTATTTGCTAAATTTTCTATTTTTTTCAATAGACTACTACTAAAAATTTCAAATGTTTTCTTGATGGATTTTATAAATACAGTGGGTGGCCAAATTATTATACTCACAACAAAAAATTTAGTTTTTGCTAAGAATAATATTTCATGGATATTTTTAAAATCGCATTTAAAATAAAAATTTCTTATAATTTTCTGAATTATCTGATAAATAAAATGTAAAAACGGAAAAAGTTATTTAATAATAATACCGGAAAAATTTAATACAAAGAAATAAATGATTTCCCATGCATTTTCATTCTACAAATTGAATATTCATATTTATGATCATCACGATATCCAGACGTGTTTTCATTCATAACACAAACATAGGCGTGTCACATGTCACCAATAAAAAATCATGACTTTTCCTGCCAGTATATCAAGTTAATGTTAAACATTTATATATAGATAGAAAAGTTACTAAGAATTAACGGAAACTTTGTCGGCTAAAAATTCTTTCTGCTGTTTTAATGAGATCGTAATAACCAGGAAAAAGGAAATTTCTCTTTAGGTCATGTTTTAATTAAGATTTTTCACCAATAATATTTCTAGAATGTTGATTAATGATCGCATTTATTCTTTTCGTGTTAACATCACAAAATACTTAAAACACATTAAATCATATTAATTGATTTTAATTTCTAAATGAAATGTTATCTACTATTTAACTGAATTTGATGCTGTTATCATAGCTCAACTGTATTAATATTAATAACTAAGTTTACTCACCATGGCATAATGGCATATGACAATGCTTCCGGATTTTAAATCCGAAAATCCACTGCAACTCCTCATAGCCATAGCAACAGATCTCCGTTTTATACTGAATGTCACATTTTGTCATAACAACACATCCTAATCCAGCGACACAATCAACACACGGGTGTTGTGCTTCGAGTTCCGGATAAGAAAAATGTGACGTCTTTAAGCACGTGACCATTTGCCATTGACCCCGAAGACGAGTCCAAGGAAGGGACGATGGGGAAGATGGAAGGTGAAAGGAGGATTTCACGAACTTTTAGTGTTCTGCCATTACCGATGTGGTAGTCTGAGATCTCGCCAACAGGTAGACTACTTCCGGCAGGTGTGACGTCAATCCTAGTACCAACAGTTAATTGGGTTCCCCATGTTTATTTTTAATATACCCTGTAATTTCTTGCCACGTCTTTTATATTTACGATTGCTTTGTTTAAATTTTCCATCTCGTTGCGGAACTTAATTTTCATTGATATAATTTTCAAATACCGTAAATAACATTTTGATATTAAGTAAATTTTACTGTTATGTTTTTCTCGATAAGTAATTATCATCAATTGCATATAGCATTGTTAATATTTTTGTATAGAATATTTGTCATATTAAAAATTCGATCTCGTAACCGATAACTTAAGATTGAAAATAATAATAAAGAATAATTTTAGTTCTTTATCAATCACTATGTATATATATAAATAAATACTCGTGAACCAGTTTTTCTTTAAAACATCTTTTATTTCCGAACATTTTCATTCAACCATGAATCTAAACGGATTCTCTAATTCTGTCTGATGAACTTCCTGTTTCTTATCAAGGAAGTTTTGCATCGAAAACTTTAAACGGAACAAACAAAATTTATCATATTAAATAACTGATAAAATATGTTGGGAACATCTGATAAATTCGTAAGTACATTCTTTAGACAAAGCACTATGCTAATAATAGTTATTAAAAGTAGGTTGAAAATAACGTACACTTGGATAATTTTCAACTAAAATATTAACCGAGCTAAAAGAGACAAAACAAAATAATTTTAGAGGAATTTATATAACTTTTATCGTCATGTAATTAACAAACTTTAAAAGTTCTATCTACTTGCAAATAAGGTGGATAAAGATAATACAGTACAGTATACTCATACTGAAGTTTCTTGAGATTTTTCACCATGTTCACGATATTTTAAAGAAAAATCGATAACTTTGCATGATAACGAAGGACTTAACTACGCTATCACCAGCTTTATAAAAAGCATTTTCTGAAAGGAAGGCAGATAATATGTTCTTTGAAATATTGTATTATGACCAACTCAAGTTTTACAAATACGAAAAATCAAAGACAAAAAGTTACGAGAAAAAAAAGGGAATTTTTATAAATTGGCTCGTTTACTATGTATTTTAACTTATTTTCTTGAAACTAGCAGAATAAAATATCACAATTTCATATATAAATAAAAAGAAAAATGAGAAAAAATTTAAACTCAATACTAACGCATTATTAAAGTACTGTATGTGATACATTGAATAAAAAAATATATATAATTTTTACAAGTAGAATTTTAGAATAAAAATTAAAATACAAAAATATTCCGTATTGTAATCAGAGTATTTACATATTTATGTCAGAAATATTCCATATTCTTTTTATAACATCAGAGACTAGAAAAATTTAAGTTTCCGATTTAAGTCTAAATTTATCTTAAATTTATTGTTAATGAAGATTAATGATAGATTATTATTTTATGTTTTCAAAATCGGATGCGTTTCTTCATTTGCTATTGTGATTCTGAAATGGCGATTAACAACACGAGAATACTACGCTCTTGGCTCATTAAACACTATACACTTTGAACAATATCCATGACGTAATGCTATCACATCTGTAAGAAATCACCGAAATTTTGAATATAGTAACTATTAAACCATATAATACGAATGACCGTATTCACTATATTCATTGTACATTATCTTCGAATCGATTTTTCGCTTAGAAAAATAAATTAAATTATATTAAAGGAAAGATGAATTTTTTCTTATTTTATCTATTATTCAGTTAGGTTTACATAAAATATCAAAAAATTATAAAAAATCGAAACCTATAAAAAAGTTATTATTTAATGACATAAGATAAAAATTGAAAGATGACAAAAGATAAGTTATATTTGATATGAAAATATAAACATAATAGACACATTTTTTTTATTAACATATAAAAAAATAATTGTTAATCATTCTTCCATGATGTTTAAAAATTTATATAATTGAAAGAAAACGAAATAAATATAAAAAAAGAATTTAACCTTCAATGATATCTTCTATTTAAAAATGTGAACAAACGTCTAATGACCTGAACAACAGGAAATATATTTATCTCAAAATGATGAAAAATAGATTTTATCTTTAAAAAACAAAATAAAATTTCATTTTTATAAGTCAAGCTAGAAAATATAAATTTAAGCAAACAAATAAATATCAATTCAAAATAATAACAAACGGAATTTAATTAAAAATTATTTTTTATAAATTTTGTAAAAATTACATAAATATAGCATTTTTAATTTATAATTTTATTCATATTTCAAATTTACATAAAATAGAAAGAATATAATAAGTTGATTTCAATTATATAAAAAGTGGATAAAAAATAAAAAAACAAAGAAACTAGTAGTAAAGTTATATTCAACACTATTGTTATTGAAGTAATTTCAGTAAATGCTTTGCATGCAAGAACTTTTGAAATATTCTTCGTTGTTCAATGAGAACAATGTTAAAAAAAAGTTAACAGTGTATACTATATTAACAGATTAATATTTCAATTTAGGTTAGTCGAAATATTCTTCGTTGTTCAATGAGAACAACGTTAAAAAAAAGTTAACAGTGTATACTATATTAACAGATTAATATTTCAATTTAGGTTAGTCATAGAAATCTGAGGATTAGGGAAAAACCCATAAAGAATGATGCTGGTGCTTTATGACAAATTAAAAATACAGTAATTAATAATAATGTAATAATAAGCCGTGCAAGTTTGATCACGCTTTGTTGAAAAATATAATTCGTTTTATAATAATTTGTCATAATTCGTTCTAAACTTATAAGACGAAATTGGACTGATGGCACAGAAATATAATTTTCAATTAATTTTGATAAATTGTATACAAAACTGTATATGAAAGATATAATTTTAGTACGAGAGAAATTAATTTGATATATTTTAATAAGATTATTGTAAAAATAATAATAAATAAAATAAACTTATTATATACATACCGAATATTTTAATATCGTTTTATTTTAGATACAGATATTTTGTCGTCTGCTTTCGATTAAATTTCTTTCATACAATTCAAATGCTATGCAAGCGACTCGTTTGTGCTGCCATCTAGCGAATATAATTAAAATTAAATCGTATCAATGTAGTTAAAATACTGAATCATTTTAAATCAGTAAATGAAATGCAATCATGTAATTTTTTTATAATAAATATTTTTATTTATATTTTATATCTTGTACCAGCTTTTTTAAAAACTATCTGAATAATTAATTATGAAACTTCTTGTCATACAACATAAATCCATCTCACTGTATCCAGAATAGTAAATGATCAACAACTTGCTTCTTTTGGTCTAATAATTAGTTTGTTTAATTTTCTTTTTTGCTTTTTAACATCTCTAAGGAAAGTTTAATCACAGCAATAGAAGAAACAGCATACAATTCTCAAAGAAAAAAATAAATATAAACAAGCCAAGTATAGCCAAATATTTTTAATTTTATTGCAATAAAATATTGTGGCTATAATATGGCTAGTTTTGGTTTGATTTTTCTCAATGCTCAGTGTTTGTATTGTATGTAATAAGTAAATCATGAATTTATAAGTCATTAGCAACCACCTCAAGGCATGACTAATCAATGTTATAAGTTTTTCTTTCACAAATTCCTTTGGATAATCTTCTAAACCTAAATAAAATTTAAGATTTTATTTCAACCAATATTCAAAAAGTGTCCATCTTATTATAAACATTTATTCAAGATACAAGATATATAGGTGTCCAGGATATAGAAGTTTTGACATATAGTAAAATATAGGCTTTTATCCGGTTCCAGGAAAAGTCGTTACATAGAAAGGTGTCCAACATATAGAGGTGTCCAACTTGACAGGTTTCACTGTATTATCTTAGAATGGAATCCGAGAATGGAAGTTTTTATGTAATATGTCAATAAAACTAGAGGACACACTATTTGTTTCTTGGCCACTATTTTGAATTTTCTGATTTTGAAGCAGATGACAGAGTTTCTGATATAAAAACCAATTGTATTTGATTTTATAACTATGTGTGTGTGGATTTAAGTGCTTTTTTATGAATGTTTAAAATTTATTTTTTTCAATTAGTATTCATATTTTTGATTTTTTTTTTTTTTAATTTCATATTTGAAAAACTCATGAATCCAGGAATGTGTAAACGAAAGTTATC
Source organism: Olivierus martensii (assembly GCA_000484575.1). Classification (NCBI taxonomy): domain Eukaryota; kingdom Metazoa; phylum Arthropoda; class Arachnida; order Scorpiones; family Buthidae; genus Olivierus; species Olivierus martensii. The sequence continues at coordinate 45,458 of AYEL01084638.1, forward strand.
TATGCAATTGAAATTTTATACTTTGTGTTATTTATGAAATGTATGTTAATTGTTTGAAAAAATTCACTTGCCTTAATTTCTATAAATAAAATTGTTTTTAATAATGTAAATCACAATTTAAAATTGTCTTTAATATTATATGGAAACTCAAATAACAAAAAAAAGCATCTTAAATCTGTCATAATCTTGGCATGTTAGAACTGTAAACAAAATAGTGGAGTGGACTTCTGATACAGAACATCAATTTTTATTTCAGATATTGAAATATAAAAGACTTATTTTTTGTGTTGTTAATATTTCAAATAAACTTTATAATTGGGCTTTTATAAAATTTTTATTCTAGATTTACAATAAATTTTGAATAATTTTCCATTTCTATACTTTCCTTAATCAAAAATATGGGAAAAGGTACTAGAGCAAAATTAATAGTATATTAAAATTGAGGAAATACAGAATTTTATTTGTTAATTATAATCAAATTACAATACAAAATAAATATTATTAATTGTGATGTGAAATTTCTAAGTGAATAGTTACATCATTAAAATATTATATGTAAGTGATAATGTCATTATTAAGAATTCCAACAGTCTGTTCACAGTAGAAAATTGTTAATGAAAAGTGAATAAAAATGCATTAAACAATTGTCAACAACAAAAAAGTCTTTATAAATAATGCAATCGATGTTATTTGAACATCAATTTAACAGAATTTTTGCCTTTGGTCAAGAAACATTACATCACAAACAAAGATACCTGCTTCCGTTGAAACATGCTTCCAATTGTTAAGTCAAATAGATTTGAAATACAGTGGAACATGATTATAATAAAAACAGATATAATAAAAAATCAGTTATAATGAAATAGTTTTGTGGTCCCAACCAACGTCCATCCAATAACATTGTATTAAACACTCTTATTATGAAAAAAATGGTGGAACAGATAATTCACAAACATCAGTTATAATGAAAAAATGGCATTTTGCAAAGAATTAAAATTTATTTTAAAATGAATTTAAATAACATCACAAAATTTCCCCTCAAGTTGAAAGGAACGGTTGATGGGCTTGTTTCACTTCATCAGAAAGGAGTGAGAACACTAACTGTACATGTTACAAGTGCAGTATTGTTCTCTGGTTTTGATTTCAGTTTCACATTTCGAAATCAAAACTATTGTAGTGTGTTGGTTACAATACTTTATTTGCTTTTCTTTCTCTCTCTCTTATTTGCATTTCTTTTTATAATCATCTTTTTCTACCAAAAAAAAGTTAAAAAATGAAAAGAAATGCAAATAAGAGAACTTCCCTAGATCTTAAAACTAAAGTTGAACTTCTTCAAGCTGTCGATAAAGATAACTGTTCAAAAACTGAAATTTCTAAAAGTTTTGGCATTGAAAATTCTACTTTATCAATGATAATAAAAAATAGAGATAATATAAAAAATTATGGAATTAACAAATTTAAACCGGATCGGAAATATATGAGAACGACAAATTTTGAAAATTTAGTGGCTGCATCATATCAATGGGCTGCACTTCTAATATGGTTCAAGTAAGCAAGGTCGCAAAATTTGCCTAATTCCAGTCCACTTTTAATGGGAAAGGCAAACATCTTTGCTGAATAGATGGGATTACAGTTTTCTGTGAAATTCAGGTTGGTTAGAATGATTATGAACAGAAAATGTAATAAACAAATATCCCAGTAAAGAACTGGCTCTACCCTGGAGATATGCATTGAAAGAAAATATGTTTAAGTAATGCAAAGTCAATTAAATCAATTCGATAAAGTGAAAATAGATATAAAAAGATTGGTTTAATGTTATTAAGACAATTAAATATGTTAAATTATAGATCATCATGGAAACGAGAAAACATTAATACATTTTTAAAAAGTTTTTTCTGTTAAGATTCGAAATTTGTTTGATTAGAATATTCTTCTTGTATTAGTAAGTCAAAAAAGTGTTAACTGAAGAGGGTTGAGTTAATTATGACCAAAAACATTTTTAAATGAATAAAACAATATAATTCTGTTGAACTTAAACTGCTACAAGTTCTTATTCTTTTGGTTAACTTAAGAGTAAATGCTTTTAACTAAGGGAAAAAGATTTTACTGTTTGAAATAAGTTTTGTTTTTGTTAATAAATTAATTGGATTTTTAAAATTGGATGGTTAATGATTAAAAATACAAACTCACATTATCCATACATTATCATTCTCATTAGAAAAGTTTAGCAACTCATGCGAATTAGACTTTGTAGAAAGATTATTATGTAGTACTTTGAAGTCTCTACATCATTCATTACAAAAGTTTATCAGATTATAACTTTTCTTATTTATTTTTTATGGTTTTTTTTATGTATTTAGTGTATTTCCTCAAATAAAAATGATATTATAATTATCTAAAAAATTATTTTCTTAAATTTAATTTGATTTTTATTATTCTAAATACTACACATAATAATTAAAAATAACTTTTTGTACCATTTCTATAATTTTATGACATATTTGTCTTAATATAAATTTATTGATTAGAATATAGCATTTAAATAGTAAGTTTTACTGTATTTTATAATGAAATTTCATTCTTTCATAAGGGAAGAACCAGAAGAGCATGCCTGGTTGAATGAATTTGAAAATTTTACAGAACCTTATAAAGTAAGTACATATTTTTTAAATCAAAAAATTTATTTTGTTTTATTAAATCAGTAAATGTATATCAAATTTATTTTTCAAACAAATCAAATCTTTAAAGTTGAAAATAATAATATAAATTCTTAAAATGCCACCATAAATTTTGTAATCTAAAACAGATTTAATTTTCTTAATGTAACTTAAAATTCAGAATAATTTCATTCATATTTGTATTTATCAAAATAAGACATTATGACATTACAAAGAATTATTAAGAAGTTTCCACACAGCTATGACTCAGCTCTGACTAATAACTAAATGAGAAAATCATATCATTTCAGAAAATTATTGGTAGTCATTTCTGCAATTTCAGGTTAGTTCGAATCTCCAACACCAGATGCTCTAATATCGTAAATTTTCTCTATTTTCATAAATTCTCTCAATTCTCATAAATTATTTCTGTTTTATCCTCTATTTTCTCTAATAAAGATCATCTGTTATATTAAACTGCTGATGGCCAATTTTAAGATTCTTGGTGGCATTGGAAAACCAGGATGACTTGTTTCTCATCTCGAAAACACAACAACAAAAAATGGTTTTTATCAGTCAATAATACAACTGAAACAGATACAAAAAGCAATGATATGACTTACTACCTCATTCATGCACAGACTATGGACTTTATTAGTTGGAGCTGAGTCGTATCTGTGCGGAAACTCCCTATTATACAACTGAAATTAAGGAAAGTCAAACTTCCATCATTTTTTTCATAAAAATACCTCTTTCAAAAAAATAAATCAATGAAATCTGCAGAATTATATTCTAATATATTCTTGAAAAAGAAAATAGTGCAAATTAATCATTTAAATATTAATTTTTTGTCTAACTTGAATATATCTCCTTCCCAACAAACCATGATAATTTACTATTATAAAAGTTAATGTATTCATTAATCTAAAATACATTTATTTGCATTATTCCATTGATAATTATTATTAGAAACTAGATCTTAAACCTTGAGTCTACTGTCAATTCTTGTTTATTGTCAGGGTTAGGTTCCTGAAAATCATGACTTTAATTGAAATTATATTAACTGAAGCAAAAATCTAATAGGTTTAGTGTTATAAGTGGGATTACATTCCTAGAAATACTTTTTTAAGCTAACACCTTCCCATTAATATTATCACCTAAATGAGATTTCTCACATCTAAGCTTGATTTAATTATAAAATGTTACATAGCAGTTATATATCATTATTATTTATGGCTAAAAGAAATAATTTTCTAAAAATGCTTAGAATTCACAGGTATTATGCTTTAATTAGTTTTTTAAGACTACTACTAAATCATTCACTAATTACTAAAGCTACGTTTAGACAATGCCTCTCTGCATGCAATGTTGTATGCAGAATGACGCATGCCTCAATGTGCAACAGTCGCACAAGGCATGCAACTTGCCCCTTCGTGTTCACATGTGGAGGACATATTGAAGACAATACCGACACAAAAAATTATATGCTGTCGCTATTTGACTGCCGCTAAAAGTGGCAGCTGCTGTTATCATTTCAAATGACAGAAGGAAAAGAAGAAAAAAGAAAGTGTTTTGACAAATATTTCGATCAAAGTGCTAATAACATCAGTATTTTGAACCAAGTCAGGTTAGATAGTTTCAGTCTTTTCAAAAAATTTACTAGAATGACTTGACAACAATAAATTTAACTTCTTCAATAAATTGAAATGTTTTCTTCACATCTCAATCCATAAAGCAAAGAAAAATTTGTGAAAAAAGTTTAAAAATAATCAAATCAACAAGATGTTGCAAGACCAGTTGAACATATAACCCAACTAGGAGGGGGAACACATGCGTCTTCTTGCGCCTAGTATTGCAACAGATTTTAAGGTATGCGTCTTTGCATGCCTTCTTGCACGCCTAGCCATGAAGGTCAGCTGACTATTGAGGATGGATCAATGAATCAGGCTCCCTTTTCTATGGAATCTTTCATATAAGGTCCTTTACATATTAATTTTCCTAGCAGTGCAATCCTAATTCTATTTCTGGTCCTATATTTAAAAAGCTGAAGCATTTCCATATGGCCAATCTGAAAAATAGAACTATGTGCAGTTAATAGTGTTCATAGGCAGTATTGCATACTTGAGTTAGCATTCATATGAAATGTGATTACCTAATTTTTTATAAATGTGTGGAATCAAACCCATTCTTTGCTTTATTTCTATTTATTTCCTATTATTGGTATATTTATTTATTGAGTATTTTATTTAGTTAATGGTAAAGGTACATACACTCTTGACTCAACTTTCAAAAATGTTAGTAAAAGACAAAATGATTTTGTCTTTGATAATGCTTAGTGCCATCAAATCTACCTAAAGTCATTGCCAAACTGGGATATAATAATAGTTAAGGAATTCTCTTAAGGTGGAATTTTAACCATTAGAATTACAATGTTAATATAATAATTATAAAAATTTACTTATTTCTATTTATTTCCTATTACTGGTATATTTATTTATTAGGTATTTTATTTAGTTAAATGTAAAGATGTATATGTTGCGGTAAAAGTGATTAATTGGTAATTATGCATAATCACAATCATCTTGGTAAGTTTTACTGGAGATTTTACATAATTCACAAATGAAGTTGGTAAATTTGATAAATATGCTAGAATTTTTCACTTTTACCAGCAATTATGTATAATTCCCAAATGAATTTGGTAAATTTGATAAATATTGCTGAATATATTACTTTTAAAGCAATTTTTGCTTAATTTCCAAAATATAGTTCATAAATTTTATAAATATCATGAAATTTCTCATTTTTTGTTGTTTTAATTAATAATTTAATTATAGGGATCTGTTGTTTCACTTTTACAGCACTATCTTAGCACTCATTCATCTTTAACTTCAATTATCTGTAGCTGTTTCAGTATGTTTTCAACGTTGTTTTCCACACCCTCTTGGCCAAATCTGCATTTCTTTCCAAAGGTGTTTTCCAGAGTGTTCTTGAGGATACGAATCTGGATGTTTGCTTCTACGTTTAGAGACAAATCAATAGCTCAGCTATGATTTTTGTGGCAAGTTGTTGCGATACTATCCAAAATCATTGCATATAGAATTATCTTTACTTGGCACCAGTGGCGTTCCTAGCATTGATGGTCACCCCTTCTCCCTCAATATTATATAAAATGTTTGCTCGTTAAAAAGGAGGGATTTAAATGTTCATAGAGAATATATTTATTGTTAGAATATAAACATTAAAAGCTATACATACATATACTAAGTACCTTAGTGCTTATTTTGCATCATATTTAAGTGATTCACAATTGAAAATTCATTTCAATGATATTAGGTATTAGATAGAGTATAGTTGGCCAAATGGGCTTGGTCTTAAGCATATTAAAAAATACTTACAGTTGTAAAATTGGCAAAACTGTAATTTTTTAACATATGTTTGAAACCATTGAGTGTCATCCGGTGCGGGCCGCACCCCCGTACTGATGCCATTGCTTGGCACTTATATGTCATGTTCAGTTCATTTGCCATTAATTCATATTTCCTCTTTTTCATTTTCAACTGTTGTTAACAAATCTTGATTTGTGATTTAGATCTCAATAAGACATATAATTTCTTTTTTTGTCATATACAAAAATATTGGGCTTATCATGTTCAAGTTTTATAGATATCTTTATCAGGTGTCAACTCAGATATTTCTGCTCCTTCATTTGCAATTACTTTTTGAACTGAGTGTGATCTTATTTTCTTTGATTGCTTAAAGTCGAACTTATTGCATGAATGACGATGGATGCAGTGAACTGCTTCATTACTCGACGAGAATGCATTATTAATCAAATCCACCATCCTAGACTGGAGATTAGGCATAATGTCCAGTAAATTTGATTAATTAAGTATGATGTAACATATATACCACTAACAAACTGGCAATTATTCATAATCACCGGTTAAAGTGATAAATTTGCAATATATGAAAGAAATTTATCACTTTTACTGATATTGTTGGTGATTATGCATAATAACTGGCGATTATGTATAATTATCAGATTAATCACTTTTACCGTAACATATACACTCCTAACTCAACCTTCAAAAACCTTTACTTATTGATTGTTGGTAATATTCTACGAGCAAAGAAATAGAAATAAGTTTTATGTAAATCAGCTAGAATGTGAGCCTGTATTTAGTAAATCACTTATTTAAAGAGACAACTGACCTTAATGAGGTTGAGGTAATGTGAATCATAAGCGATATTAGGTTATAACAGTATTGTTGAATTGATTGTCTTTTGAATGAAATAAGTATTGTCTGTCCACGAAAGCCACGCCTAGCTAAAGTGGATGAGTTCAAATGCGAAAGGGAGAGTCGTAGTCGTTATAATGATGGATAGGAATTATTGATTTAATATTATATTAAGTTCTGTTATATATACTATTTCCAACATCGAAACTAATCATTTAGCATTCAACATTACATTCTGTTAGATATACTATTTCCAACATCAAAACTAATCATTTAGCATTCGACATTACAATAATTCCATTCAACTTCAGTTATATCTTGCGTTTGAAAACATCCATGTGCGATTACATTCAATTTTAATTAATCATTTAGCATTCGACATTACAATAAACTTCCATTCAACTTCAGTTATATAGCATTTGAAAACATCCATGTACGAAGCTGCCATCCCTGTTTTGTCATGGACTCGTTCAGTTAGTGCACGCATACTTGCATTGATGGTCGCGGCTAAGTTGGTCAGAATATATTTTTTGTAGCATAAATGGATGTTCATAATTTAATTAAAATTTATTTGATAATTTCAATTATTGCTTGGTAAATTTATTAATGTTTTGGATTTTGTCTTCATAATTTAATTATATTTACTAACTTGTTTGCTATACAAATTAGTAATTTTTATTATTGTTTCAGTAAGCTTTTTAACATATGATAAGTGTTTTTATAGATTTAATAAATTATTATTTTACTTGTTTTTGATATTTATTCAATTTGTAGTTTATAAGTACACTAACTTCTTTTTGTCCTTGATTAATTACCAAGGAACTTCATCAAAAGCAACTTCTTTGCTGTTCTTGAGCAATTAAAGCAAAAATTCTTAAATAATAAACATGATAATTAAAATGATGAATTATTTGCTAAAATTTCCAAATTTTAAATTGAGGATTTCTTGCAAAAAAGTACTATATTTTTAAGAATATAATTAGTTTTAATATATATTAATGATTTGCATAACTTCATCCCACTTCTTACATAAATATTAATAACTCAGCACAGATCAAAAGTTGAAATATATACTTTAATAGATTTGAAGAACTTTCAGTTTTATTAAGCCATCATCAGCAAATTACAAATAACGTGTAAATAATAAATGTTATTCAAATACAAATAAACTTAATAAGAATTAAATTTAAAATTAAATACGATATTACAACATTATAACATTCTGCTTTGTTTTTTATAACTATAAGTTATTTTATAAATATTTTATATAATGTTATAATATCATATTTAATTTTAAATTGTATTCTTATTAAGTTTTTTGCATTCAAATAACATTTGTTATTTATACGTTATTTGTAATTTTTGTATTACTATCTATGCTGAGTTACTAATGTTTATTAATGATTTCTTTAATATTGATGAAGTTCCTGTTGTTAGTTGTATTATTTGTATTAAAATATTAATAGTTTTTCAGAATTTATTTTCAAAAGGTTAAGATCTGGCCAGTCTGGACTCTGGAATTTGTAGAGTCATTTCTATTAGGCAGAATATTATCATTAATTGTTACTTTTATTATTATTAATTTTTGATACTTTAGAAAAATTGTAACTTTTTTAATTAAATTTCCACCTTGTTTTATATGTCTTATACAAAAAAATGCAAGAAATAAGTCTTTATTCCATTTCATTGCCTTAAAGGTTTTAGTTTTTAATTTGGTTTTTGCTCATAATGTAAAAGTGAAATAACATTAAATAAACACTGACTGTACTAAATTTTTCTTGTATAATCATATTATATTAATTAAAAGAATAATATCATAAGAATGAAAAGATGATGATTTTGAATAAATAATGTCAATTATGTTACTATTTACTATTAAATTTTATTTTTGGAGCATATTTCTATATATAATTAGATGATTACCTATTCATTTCACTTCATGATGTGTTTTGGAAATCTTTTTTATAATCAATTATTGCTACTAATTTGTCTACATTCATTAACAACTGGCTGATCATAATTATGGAGGAATGGAGAGGCAAAAACCCCCAATTTTATGTACACATTGCAAATGGTGTAATCTGACTTAAAAAAAAAGAAGATAAAAAATTTGAGCATTTAGAAAATTTGCTAGAGGGAGGAGGAAAAAACAGCTTATATGGAAATCCACACCATGCCATTGTAAAAGAATTTGCTGAATTCATTGTTCATCAAATAAATGAAAAAAAAATGATAAGGTAAAGTAACTTCCTAGGTTCTGAAACAAGAACTGTTCACCAATTAAAAAAATAATGTTATAAACAGACTCGGGAATGTGGCATCAGAATGGTAAAAATGAGAATGATTAGAAAAAAGATGTTGGTAGGATGGAATGTAAAAGTTAAATATTTGAAGTTTCAGCTCAGAGGAGAGTTGGTTTTTTAGTTCAAGAGAGAGGAGAGACAATCAGATATGATTGTTGGTTGGGGAAATACAAGACAAAAGAAAAAGAGAAGAAAAAGAAAATATATTGCATGTTCATTAGCTCTTCTCCAGCTATACACATGTATACAGAAGTAGCATATATAGGAACTATGGCAGTGATCAGAGAATAAGCCATCCAACAGATTGCCAGATTCCATGAGTCATCTTTGATTTTACTCATCTAGTCTCAACTAGGTCTGAATTTTGTCAATGACAAAGGTATTTACCACTTGTCAGAGCTCTCTATGTTTAGCACAAGAAAAAAAAAAATGATAAGAGAATTGTAAAGAAATTTCTCTCAACACAAGATATGTTGGTATCAAATAAAGGCATGCTTTTAGTGTTTTGTGTCATCTCAGTCATTGACATGTGTCATCCATCGTTCTCCCATCTTTACCTACAGAACTTCCATATGTTACCTACCCAGTTCTAACTAGCAGATAGACAACTATATGGGATATATCTCTAAAATGTGTGTGGCGTAAGAACTGATTTTGCTGCCAACCATTTTTTTTTATTAAATCTAATTAATATGCAAAAAAATAATAAAATTAAAATTGTGAAATCTTGCTGAATTTTCATTGAAATCTTTTGAAACTTTCTGTATTTATTGCATTTTTTGTTCTCTTTCTAACAATTTAAGCATTTTTTCAAATTTTATTTTTTTCATAACTTTTCATTATATATACGAGATCAGCAAAAACATTATTTTTTTGCTGATGCTATGTAACTTGTAGTTTTTCAGAAATTATTTATAAAAAAAACTACAAGTTATGTAGCATCTGTTGAATGTTGTTGTCATATAATTATTAAAAAATTTACATAAATTCATTGAAGCATTGTTATTTTTATTAATATTTCTTATTTATTAACTTGTTCTTAGTTCATTTACTCAATTTTATCAGTACTTTTTATAAATTTTTTTATTTATATCAAAAAATCCTAACATATATGAAAATGGCATCATCTGATACATAAACAGCTACAATATTTCTTTTCCTCTAATTGGATCACAGTTGGTTAATTGTTGCTCAGCACCATGCTTCTACCCATGTGCAAATTAGGCTTGGCTGAAATTTTCCAAGAAGGCAAATGGCTGCTGTAAAACAAAAAAATATGCCCTACTCCTTTGAATTTACCTGCTCATTTGTTTCATTTTTTGCAGTTTTCTCATAAGTTTCAATGAAATTAGAACAAAAAAAAAATTGAACAATTAAGATATATTTTAGTTTATTTTAAAAGAATTAACCATTATTTTCTTATTATCTATATATTTTTTTAATATTCAACATTTTTTAGCTTATTTTATGAAATAATCGATTTTTTTCTAAAAATTTCAAAAATATAATTTATCAAATTTCATAATCTGAATAAATTTGATAGATTACTATAAAATCGACAGAATGGGATAAAAAAATCCGAATTCTATCAAACCATTCAAATAAAACCAATGTTTGTTTACACATAATTTTAAAAAATATTTTGAAAATGGATAAATTTAGGACCCACTATCAGAAAAGTGTATTTTCAATGATTACATACAAAACAACTGATTTACAAAACCTGGATTAATAAAATCAGGATTTAATTTTTTTAACTCTGTTTTTTATTCCTGTTATTCTTTTTATCATTTTTCTTCCACTTGGCATCTATTCGTGTCAGTGGCAACAAACAAATTAAAATCTCACGAAGTCCTGTAAGGACCAGATAGCCCATAAGACCTCTGCCTCTATCATGAAGTGGGATCCTAGTTAGTCTCTCCAGAGTCTCCACACTTAAGATTTTCTCAGGATGATATAAAATCTTGTACAATGTTTGAAAAGTATGTAGAACTTTTGTTTTGTGAGTTATTAATGGTTGTATGTATAAACATGCTAAAATATATATATTTTAGCACATAGAAGAAGATCAGTAAATACTTCAAAAATAGCACTTGACATCAATTAAAAACAATAATTTAATTTTATTGAAACGTTGATAAACAACCATCTTCAGCATAAAGAATAGAACTAAATGGAATACAAAGCCATATATAAATAACTCCTGCCCATGGAGACACCATACTAGTGTACAACTATGAAAAGCTATATCTGTCTCTACAGCTAATTCCTACTTGTTTCTATTTTTACAGATTTCTCTTGAAGAAAGTTACCGATTCAGAAAATATAGCACCATTACTCAGGGACATCACAACATTAATATGTTACAATTCCTATTTTAAGCTTAACAACAGATTCTACAAGCAGACTCATGGAGTTACCTATAGGCAGCTGAATGGCAGATGTCTTAGAAGAAATTATGCTGAGATATGTGGAGAAAGACATCCTAAAAATCTTTAGTGCCAATTATAAAATATTTTTAAGTACGTGGATAATATATTTGTCATATGGAAAGACGGAAATGACAAAACATTAGAAATTAAAGAAGCTTTCATAAATACTCTTTAGGTCTAAAGCTTAATATTAATTAAATCAGTTCAACATCTGTCCACTTCCTGGATATACAAATAGATTTAATACTAACATAGTTCAATACCAAAGTTTATAGAAAATGTTTAAAAACAAAAGCACTAATTGCAGTTAAGTCTATAAAATAAGCATAAACATTTATTTAAAATATGTTTTCAATCTTCAAACAAGATCCTCATCTGTTTTCAGTTCTTAGAATACAAATATTTTAAATGCATTCGTATTTTATTTTATTCTATAGAAATCAGAATTTAAGTTTCTACGATCATCCCAGCATGATTGACAGACCACTATGATTACAAGCAGGCAGCATTTAGATCATACATTAAGCGCATAATAACACACTATTTCATGATCCAAGCTAAGAATGAAGAATTTAACAAGATCATAAAAGAAGAAAAAGCACATAGATATAATTTTAAGTATATGAAGGCAATCTATTATAAAATTTTAAAAGCAGATAATATTAATAATCAGAATAGACAAGTACAGCAACCCTGTACATCCCAAAATAAACAAACATCTAAATTTCTGCAAATACCATCAAAAATTAGGGAAATATCTACTATAAATAAGTTAGCAAAAATTGGGAGCTAAAATTAGCTTATAGAAGGAATGCTACCATTTTCCAATGCTTACAAAATGACAGGGTCCTATCCCTCAGATCAAAGAGTCAGGGTTTACAGGTAAGCCTCGATTAGTGCGAATAATTGGTTCCACGAATTTCTCGCACTATTCGAAAGGTCCTATCCCTCAGATCAAAGAGTCAGGGTATACAGGTAGGCCTCGATTAGTGCGAATAATTGGTTCCATGAATTTCTCGCACTATTCAAAATATTAACTATATGTAAAATATGGCAATTGGTTCTTGCTTTGTGAGATTCTGGCCATTAGCTAATCTCACGATGAATAACCACAATACTAACTTAACATTAACTGTTTAAGAAGAAAATCCACGATGAATAACCACAATAAACTTAACACTAACTGTTTAAGAAATATAGGATGAAGAATAACCACAATAAACTTAACACTAACTGTTTAAGAAATATTTATTTATATTTTATATCGTTTGTTGTTCACCATCTAAATTAATAACTTACCAGGAATTGCGTCTCATACCATCCATCCTAAATTAATAGACTACCAGGATTGCGTCTCAAACCATCATCACACCAATTAATAACCTACCAGGAATTGCATCTCATACCATCATCAAACCAACTGCCAAATCGTCACAGGAATTGCGTCTCATATCATCATCAAACCAACCGCCAAATCAAAAGGAATTATGTCTCATAGCCATCAAAAAACCAACCACCAAATCAAAAGCAGAAGTTGAGCGCCGTTTTTATGTCGCTCAATCACAGATTGTGTCTCATATCATCATCAAACTAACCGCCAAATCAAAACCAAATTTGCATCTCATACCAACATCAATCCAACTTCCAAATTGAAGATATCTTAGAATTATTGTGACCATATTTTACATTATTGTGTTCACCATCTAAATTAATAACTTACCAGGAATTGCGTCTCATACCATCCATCATCTAAATTAATAGTTAGTGTTAAGTTTATTGTAAATATTTATATATTTTACATCATTGTTCATCATCTAAATTAATAACTCAGGAATTATGTTGTTTCATACCATCATCAAGCCAACCGCCGAATTATCGTGACCACTTTTAAATCATATCATCATCAAACCAACCGCCAAATCAAAACCAAAATAGCGAAGTCTCATACCATCATCAAAATCGAAACCAAAATAGCAAATCGAAAGCGGTTATCATCATCAAACTAACTGCCAAATCAAAACCAAAATAGCGAATCACATCATTGTTCATCATCTAAATTAATAACTTACCAGGAATTGTCCTCATACATCATCAAACCAACCGCCAAATTCTGTACTGTACTGTATGGTCTCATACCTCATTAAAAAGTGTTCCTCCTTTTATCCATTTCGATACTTTTTAAAAGCGAAAATTCTCCACTGTCGAAACCAAAATAGCGAATCGAAAGCGGGAGTTGAGTTCCGCCTGGCCGCCAATTCTGGGTTGAGAATTGAGTGAATAGTCCGATTTGCGATTAAGCATCAAGATCTTAATCGATAGGAGGAGTACATAAGGATACCTACAAGGAATCTAAAAGAAAACATAAAGCTGACATTAAAAATGGTAATCCAAGGACAGCAATAGCGGAAAGGTGCTTTGAACATAGCATGCTAATGAAATGACGCAAGACTCATAAAATCATATAATAATTTTAAAGAAGGCTAATTACGAGAATCATTAGAGATAATACAAAAAGGACAGTATAAAAATGTCATTAATGAACAGATAACATAAGGATATTTCTGCAGCCTGGCAATATGCTTTGAATAAAACTGGAAGTCATTAACACAATATCTGATGATCTTGACTATTCCATGCAAGCCATTTAATTCTAGTTTTATTAATTTTTAGTAAATATAACTAAAAATTAATCATAAATTGAAGCGCTTACTCGAAAAACGATGCATGTTACATTTGGCCACTTTCGAGAAACCTGTAAAATAGCATAATTATTATTAACGGTTAAACCCAACCAACAGCGGACAACAATAAATGTACTAGGGTATATCACGAAGCTATATAATATAATGTAAGTCGGTTTGTGCCCATGTTAACCTGTTTTTTAAAGGTTAAATGATAGTCTAGCAGAAAAACGATGTACGTTGTGGATAATACAGCGTTATTCCACTATGACTGCATGATAACAATACTAACGGTAGTCTATCATGGCCAACAAACAGCTCGTTTATTGCTTTCTTTTTAACATACATAATAGAACCGATGCCAGAATATAACATATTGTTAGTGGCGTTATTCCGAAGGTAAGTTTTCATAAAACGAACAATATTCAGGTGGCAAGTATTGCGTCATATCCATCAAATCGTCTTTCTTCTGCTTTTTGATAGGGATAAGCGCTGTGTAGAGCTGTGGAAGGGACGCTGGAGAAGCGTGAAACGCCTTAGGAAAGGCTGCATGGTTGCTGTTTCGTTTAGGCTGTTTCAGGATCTCGTGTCTTTCCCATGGACGAAGCAGGTTGTGACTAGCACGAACGCTTACTGCGAATGGATCATCGTGAGAAAACTTTAGCCACATAACTTCAGTGATCTTGAGTTTTGAGGTCCTCTTCAAGGCATCCTCGATTCCGCTGAGGTCTTTGAAGTCTGATTGCGTCAAAGTTGTAACATTGAACGGATGGTTTCTTACGGCCTCTGCAATGACATCGCTCCACTGAGAAGGTACCATCACCTGGCTGACTCTTTTCTTTCTCTCAATGTGAGCAAAATCACGATCGCAAGGCAAGAAACTGTGACCTGTGCATAGGAACTTTTGGTTTATTTCACTAAAGTACCTTTGTGCGACGAGGTAGGAATACAAGGCAACATGTTTCCAGTTATTATTTTGGCCTACACAGCGGTCGGACCACACTATCAGCTTTCTTTCTTGCCCTTGTTCCAACTGTGAATATCTGTCGGTGATGTGCTTCAGAAGTGCCGAAGTTATTTCAGCTGATCCCTTTCTGGCGATGGACTCATTCCATAGATTCATGTTAACGGTGTTATTCCCGGTGTTGTGAATGGCGAAATTATAACACGAGAGTTGTCGCTGGTAAAACATACTGGAGTGAGTGAGTGTAGGGCAAAAAAGGACTTGCTGCATATCAACACAGAGGACGATTATATTCTGATTAATGGTAGCGATCGCTGTGTCTTCTTTTAGTACAGAGTAGGCCTGGTCTGCTCTAGCGTGATGCATTGTACTTTTATTGTAAATTTCCTTTCTTTTTTCGTCTGTCTCTGCTGCAGTCAACTGCACAAAAAGTTTATCACATTCTTTACAGGTGTCTGATCTAGGTAGACCAAATCGCAGATTGAAATCATTTCGAAAGGTCTCCCTGTATAGATATTCCTTGACTGCCGACGTAGGATATTTTTCTGTATAAAGGCTGTGCATTTTTCTCATGCTGAGCAGAGGGCTGAGACATAGCTTAGAGGATTTTTTTCGACTGTAATGGCTTTCCTGGCATGGGAAACTGGCTATGTGATCTCGGATGGACTGTCTTACCTCCTCCCGAATGGCATGTGGTCGATTCAAGTGTTTTCCTCTACCGTCCTTTGGTGATAGGATACCCTCTCTCATTTTACGCTGCAACGTTTGAAGACGGCGAGGCGTTATGATGTATGTATCAAGAATGGTTTTCCTGCAAACCTCCTTATCTAAAAGTTTATATTCGAATGTTGAAAGGCGGCGCGATATGGCATCAGATTTTCCTTTCTTCCGTCTTTTCGGCTCCTGCAGCATCATTGATTTCACTAGAACAGCAGACTGCTCATCGTAAGACAACTTGTGATATTCCTGAAAGAGATGTACTCTCTGGGCCAATGTGAATTCGCCACATCCGGTTTTCTTGCATTTTTCCGGTTTGCATTATCTTTCCTACAAAATAAAAGGGAATAAAACACAGTAGTTAAAAATGGCGTTTTAAAACTTTATCATATAAACCTCCGGCGTGAGGCTCCGCTTAGCAACGTACAGCGTTTTTCCGCTTACCTTTCGTGGGGGAGGTTTCTCCGGAATTTCCTTGCCTTTTCTGGTCGTATGGGCTGCGCCAGCATTCCTCAATCGCTTTCTCTTTATGTCTTTCCATTCATTGACGTTTACTTTCCTTTTTAACTTCTTATTCTGTGATTTTACGGCCGTTGGGGATAAGAGCGTATTGGTGTCTGCCATTTTCAGTGAGTCATTCAGCGTTCTTCCACCGAAAGGTAATTTGCATACAACGCGCGTCACAAATTGTAGCCCTCGATCGGGCGTATTTTGAAATTTTTTTATACGTGTGACTGAGAGAATAATCCTTACATTTTTTCACATCGATAACTGCAATTTTAGAAAAATGTAACATACATCGTTTTTCGAGTAAGCGCTTCAGTTGTTAACTAGATATTATGTTCCTAGTAAAACTAAAATATTTATACGTATATAGCATTGTATTTAAACTGTACTTGTAATTTTGTATAATAATTGAAATTTATAATCTTAATTTTAAATTTTTAAAAGTTTGTATTCTTTTAAGAGTTATACATTAGAAAACAAACCAAGGCTTTGTATTCCATTTAATTTTATTTTTTGTGCTGAAAATGGTTGTTTATCAACTAAAAATGTTAAAGTCCAAATAAAGCACAATAATGCTTATTGTGCTTTATTCGGACTTTAATATTAAAGGTCAAGCAGTTTTAGTGACTTCTTTTATTATTGAATTGAAAATGTTTCATAGAATTAAATTATTGTTTTCAACTACTTAATATTTTTAAGGTATTAAGTGAACTCTTGTTTTCAGCAGTTAGTTAAAATATTAGTTAGAGTTAGTAAAAAGTTTAACATTTAAAAAAATGTTTTTCAGTTTTGAATTTAAAAAAATTATTCCCAAATACAGATAATCCTTGTCTTATAACCACTTGTATGCATGATCATGATATAAACAGAAAATCCTAGGATTAGTATTTAATGCATTTTCACATGTATGAGTCCATAATCAGTTGTCTGATATTCTAGCATCAATCCATATTGTGATGTCTTTTGATTTTGTGTTTTGTAAGTTTACTGTGATGATACATTGTGTGTAATGAATAACATTAATGGAAATCAAAATAGATATACTAAATGAATAGATATTTCCAGCATTCAACTTTTTGACTTAGGCAGTCATTCTTGTAGTCCTAATACCGTGTGGTAGCTACCTTGGGGGTGGAGCCTAACAATTTACTGTAAAGTTTAAGATTAGAACTATTCTCGTAGTCCTACTTTGATGACGTATAGAGTAGCTTATGTGATGTCAGCATGGTAAATCTACTTCACCTAGGGAGCTGCTGTAAATTGCCAATAGCAGAAAGTAAGATGAATGCCATAGATATATTTTTGTTGTTCGAAGCTGAATACAAAATATTTAAACATAAGAGATCACAGAATCCGTTTGACAATTTTGTCAGAACTTTTTGTTGAATTTTTATATCAACAAGCATCTAATGTATAATATAATAGACAAATTACTTTCCATAAAAAGACGTAAAGTAGGAACCACTTTGACTGTTGAAGAACAAGTGCTAAATACAATAAATTTTTATGTAACAGATTTCCAAAATTCCATAGAAAACAATGTTTTCAATAGTTTGAATTAATTTTCCATTAGCTGAAGCATTGAAGGTGTAACTAATTCAATCGTTAAGTCATTTTTCATGTTTTGTCAGCTTTCCATTTGATAGACATGAACAATTAGATACGAAATTAAATAAATTTTCTTTACATAAATTATATATTACTATCATTTTATATTTTTAAATCAACTATGCATTACTGATATAAAATGTGAAAGAATGCTAATGTGGAATTTGACAATGCATTGCATTTGGTTTAATGTTACCCATGTTATAAGTAATAATATAATTGAATGTTTATAAATTTAGTAATAAAATATTCAATATTTCTCTGTGTTAATATGATTTCAAAAGAAAAAAACAAAAAAGTAAAGAAATTATTTAATTTAATAAACTCTCAATATTTAACATGTATTTTTGATAAATTTTAAGTAAAACATATTTGTTGAAATCAGTTCAAAAATGAAAATATAATGTCGAAAAGTTTTGACGACATTGCTTTTTGCTTTCACTTTCAGCCAACTTGATTTCTTGACTAACACTTATTGGTGGATGGAATAAATTAGGGGCGTGGTAAATATATTGGTATGTCACTTTTGCTACCGCCCTCAAAAAAGCTGCAGCATACAACAAGAATAGCAATTCATGGAGAAATGCTACTTTGCTGTAACTAATGACGTCACTATTGTACGGTAAACTTGCTTTGCATTAACTTACCACAACCCACGAGAATGGCTACTTACTACTTAGCTGCTAGATGAAACACCAATATATGTTGAGGACTATCTGTATTCTATTTATTCTCTCTCATATATTTTTATTCTATGATTGATGATGATGATGATATTTTATTATAACATAGGTATGTATTTTTAGGACTATCAGTTTGCAGAAGATAATCCACTAAAAGACCATTCAGAACCATTTGAAGAAGGATTAAAAAAATTAAAAGAAGGTGACATCCCAAGTGCAGTATTACTATTTGAAGCTGCAGTTCAGAATAATCCAGAACATGAATTGGTAAATTAATTTTAATTTTAATATTTGTTAGTGAAACTGCTGGTTTTTATACAGTATTTATGGGCAATTTTAATAAGTTTATTAATTATGCATAAGTTTACATATATTTTAATATTTTGATCTACAGTTGAGTCTCTGTAGTCTGACACTTCCAGTAGTCTGACAGTTTGCGAAATGTTGCACCACCCACGTGAAATTTTCATGTCCCAAATTGTTGATATGCAAGAGAAAGAAACTGACATAAACAAATTGTCAATTGCTATTTGTTCATTGTGCAGGCATTATAGTTGGACTAATTTTTAAGTTTAGTACACTGTTTAATGTAAAATAATGTTTTTACTGTATCAGTATTTGTTATTTATCAGTACAAAATGTCATAAATCGGAAAAAATGAAAACACAAGACATTGACTGTGGTCGAAAAGGTAGAAATAATTAAGAAACTTGTTGGAAGAAAAGTTTTATTGATTTGGCTTTGTTTATGGTATTGGATAAGCCACCATTTATGACAGTAAAAAAAATCAGGATAAAATTGAGGGCTTGTGAAAGATTTGAACAGCAAGAGCATTCATAGGAAAGTTTTAATGAACTGAGTGTATTTGTTTGTGTAATTGCATTTTTTTCATTGAGCATCCAATAATCCGACAAATCTTTGAAATCCGACAAGCCCCGGAACCATGTGTGTCGGATTATGGAGACTCTACTGTATTTGGTCTTCTGAGCTGCTGAATTTTCATTAGTATTAGTAAACAATTGATACTCAGGGATCACACGCCTGCACTAATTATGCCAAATCAAAAATGCTGCTACAAATGCATCATTTTCCCCATTTTGTGCCAAATTCATGATCTGCTGACCACATGATACAAGCAATCGTGAAAACTTTAAACGTTATGAGATCATAATAGGAAGTTATCACCCAGTATTTTGAAGCACTGTAGATCACCATTCAAACCAATCAGAGCACATTTTGATGCATGTGATTAAATTGAAGTTTGCCTCTGTTCTATTTTTCCATTTTCGTCAGTTAAATAAAAATATTGTTATCCAAAACCTTTTGTGAAGGCATTAACTGCTAAATATTTTTAAAAGATTTCTTGGATTTTAAAAAATAAATGTATGAACCCTATTGGTTTGGCACACTTGAGGAAGATTACTTTAGATTGTATTTTGTTCTGATACTGCTTCAAGTCTTGTTTAGAGACGTGCATTATTTGCTTAAAGATGTTTCTTCAAGTTGATAAAAATAAGTTCTCTTTTCATTATTTATATTTTAATATTTAGTGTTTAGTTATTTTAAATTTTGAAAATTTTTGCTTTGAAAGAACATAATTTAAGGTAAGAGAGTTCATCTCATTAAGTAACTGTTTCTCATGATCACTTTTAAATGAACAAAATATCATTTGACAGAGTTTGAATAAATATTAGATATGTGTCTTGACTAATTTTGTTAGATTCTGAATTTTTGAGAAAATCAAACTTTAAACACAAGATTAGTAATGCATCATGCCTGATATGAAGTTTGACAGTAAAATAGCAAAGGAAATAATCTGAACACTTAAGGATCGATTTCGATTCCAAGTTGCTGATATTTTTGTAATTTGTACATCGATTGCCTGATTTTATATTGTGGGGAATCAGAGTTCAAGTTGTATATGGTTTATCTTTCCCCACCTCCAACTTTCTTCAGTCCCAACTAAAACAAACAAGGAAATAAGAGATGGAGAAAGGAATTAGAAAAGAAGGGGAGAATCACATCGATAAAAGAAATACGACGACATAGCTTGTGGTATTTTGTCCTACTCGTGGATTTTTGTCCCCTATAACAATAAATCACAGTGTGGGTTTTCGTGCAGGTGTCAGGCGAGATAGAGCAAATTGACACCTAGAACATCTAACATTAATAAAATGTAAACATCCTGTCTTTCCCCAGGAAAGGTGAAAGAAAAGGTCATGCTATTTAAGAGCCACGGTTGACCTCAATCTGGACTTGTTCTCCGAGATTCTCTGTTCATTCTCAGCTTGTTCTCAGCTTGCTTTCCAACTCGTTCTTCAAGATGAGATTCCTGGTGCCGCTCCTTGATCTCGTTGATTGATTGTCCGCCTGCATCCTTTTCTTCTCCCAGCATTGATCAGAAACAAAGATCTACTCCAAATTAAGTTACCAGTGCAATACCAATCGGCAGTTTCCTGATGTCTATACCAACCGACAAGTCTTCAGAGTATCACTCAGTGTGCTGTCTTATTGTTTCTAATTAAGGACTAAAGTTCTTATTTATCTAATAACCAAGCACTATTAGCAGTCTTAAAATTTCTTTAATTTAATCAATAAAACAAATAAAAACGTTTACAGTCATTCTCAATTTGACCCTTTTCAATTATTCTCATCACGGTCTGATCATTACAAGAAAACATTTGAAAAAGAACAATAATCGAATTTCAACAGAAATAATTCAAATTAAAAATCAGTCTGTTTCTTTTTTGTTGCCATGGAGACCCATAATTTAATAAACATCCGCATTTATATTTTCATAATGCTCTTTCTAATAAATCATAGTTACTGTTTTGGTCACTTTTTAATCTGTAACATCTTTTGTTTCAATGCATATTTCCTTGGTAGGGCTAGCCCTTTACTCAGATAATCATTAATTACATTTTTGTTCTTTGATCTTTTTAATATTTCCAGCATCTCATTCAATAAAGCCCCCTCCTTACTGCCACAGAGTTTTACTACTTTAGCTTTCTTTCATTGTACGTTGATATCCTCCTCGTATACCCTCCTACTTAGCCCCATGTTCATTTTGCCTGTTCTTACATCATTTTTATGCTCCTTTAGTCTTTTCTCTAAAGTTCTCGTTGTCATCCCTATATATTTTTCTTCTGTGTTAGTGCTCATAGTGATCATGGGTATCACATACACTCCCGATGATATAGATTGTTATAGATTAAAAAATGACCAAAATAGTTACTATGATTTTATTAGAAAGAGCACTTTGAAAAAATAAATATGGACATTTATTAATTTATGGGTCTCCATGGCAACAAAAAAGAAAGAGATTGATTTTTAATTTGAATTGTTTCTGTTAAAATTTGATTATTGTTCTTTTTCGAATGTTTTTTTGTAATTATCAGACTATGATGAGAATAACTGAAGAGGGTCAAATTGAGAATGACCGAAAACGTTTTTATTTGTTTTATTGATTAAATTAAAGAAATTTTAAGACTGCTGATAGTGCTTGATTATTAGATAAATAAGAACTTTAGAAATAGCAGTTAAGTTAAGAATTTGAATAAGAGACTAAAGACAGTTTGATTGGCACTAAAGACTATAATCATCAAGTATTGTCCAACATCCATCTCTACTAGTTGATTCTGGGAATTCCCTCTCCAACTTCTCCAAAATTTAGGATTTGTGTAAAACGGGTACTTCTTTCTCTCTCTACATCGTCATTTGTCGAAACTGTATAGTCATGGAAATCTCTCAGTAAATAAAGGAAGTTGTTCTTTTATGAATGTAGTCTCTGAGTCTTTCCACCAAGTGCTCATTATCCATCCTTGTCTGTGCTACATTCTGCAAAGAGGCCAAAAGCCTGTCAGTATCGTCCTTGGGTTCCACAATATTTGTTTTTAATAAATTGATTTTTTTTTTAAGTTGATAATTATACAGTGGGATTCAAAAAAGATTTGCAAAAAATTTACAAACTTGTAGAGGATAAAATTCTGAGTAAAAAAATAATCACGTTGTTTGATTTGAGGCTTCGTTTAAAAGATATAACGCATGAAAGTTTTGTGACATCGTTTCCGTTTCTTGTCAAAAATTATTTTTAAAATATATTTATTTGCATTTTTAAAATCATCTATAAATTTTAACTACTCAAAAACTATCCTAAAAATTTAGAGCATCAAGAACAGATTTTTTTTACTAAATTAGCAACCGATTATTTTAATGAAACATAATTGTTTTACAAATGCAGCATTCATTTTTGAACATTAAATTGCTAACTCTTTCTGGTTTTGTAGTTGTGTATTGCTTACTACAATCTTTTTGAGTGTATTATGGATGACTTTTTATTCAGAATTGGCAGATATGCACTTCATTTATAGCGGATCAGTGATGGTGGTAGAGCGGCAGAATGTCTTTATAAGAGAACTTTCCCAAATGTAGATATCAGTCAAGGATTATTTTTGCAAACATTGAATATTTTATCTAATATTATTAATTAATAATACAACTTTAATTTAAAAACTATACTATACTATACTATTACTATATTATTTTACAATTTTGTTAATTTAAGCCAGGGGTGGCCAACCTTTTATAGTTCATGTGACAATTTTTAAATTTTTTAGTTAAGATGCATCATACAAACTTATACCCCTTTTTAGCACTTGTAAAATATGGTAATATGGATATATTTAACAGTTAGATTTATATGTAGATATCTCTAATATCACATCATCACTTGGTCACTAAGCTTAATCAAAGTTCAACTTAAGAATGTTATGTCTAAATAAGATAATGTAAGCTAAAATCAATAGAAAATTAGAGAAAGATTAAAAAAATTTTAAAACTTTTTAATATGATATCTGAAGTTCAATAGTTTAACTAAATTATATATACCATAGTACTCGATATCCGCCATTAATTTAATAACAGCAGTCTCATTACGGTCATGTGCAGTAATCATGTTGCCATTATGATCCAATAAGATTGCTCAATTATCATCGACACAATCATAGTAATCCAATGATATTGGCCAGCTAACATGTCACATGATCACTGTAACCCAATGATGTTGCTCAAATAGCATTAATCTTCCATCTTTGATTTTATATCAAGTAATTTACGTCAATTACAATATATAAAATCAATTTCTAATAATCAATATATTTAAACCTTCTTGCATAAATTCCCTAACAAAGAAAAGTTGTTTCATAAAAATTCATTCAGCCATTCTTGTGTTATAAGTGAACACGTGCACACAGGCATTTTAGATTTATTATATATAAATAGGTAAATTGTATAAGAAATTTTTTAAAAAATATTCTCTGGGATTCAGTGCGCCACTTCTAATCATGCAATGCGCCACTTTTGGCACAAGCACCATAAGTTGGCCACCTTTGATTTAAGCTAATAAACTTAATTTCAGTACATAAGTTTTTCAATGTTTGTTGTGTTTCACATATCAAAATGAAAATGATGATATAAAACTTTCACATGTTATATCTTTTAAACGGAGCCTCAAATCAAAAAATGCAATTAGACTTTTTTTGCTTACTGGTTTTATCCTCTACAAGTCTGTAAATTTTGTCACAACCTTTTTGAATCACTCTGTATATAATATAACAAGGTCAGAAAACAACTATATGAATATTATTTTAAGTATTCTAATTCTTTTTTCTTATATAATTTATTATTTTAGTGAATTTTTTGACGATGTTACACTTTAGGGAATTCTTTTAACACATTTTTAACTTTCAAATATTAATAAGCAAAATAATAGAAATTAGGCCTATTTTATATTGATTAAGATGAGGGTTATGAGTTTACATGTGTTTTGATATATTTATTATTGATTTTAGATTGGTACTATTTTCACTAAACGGAGTATCACGTGAACATGATAAGATGACAGCAATCTTTCGCTGATGTCTTTGTCATGTTCAACAAACATGTGACTTTGAATATAAGTTTTCTGATGAAACTGCAATTCAAATAAAATTTTACTGTGAAAGTTTTAATTTTATAAAATTGAGAATGTAATTTTTAATTAAATAAGAATGAAATATTATTAGCTATTGATGAAATTTATTAAAAATCTATGACAATAATTAATTCTTTGATATGTGTATTTAGGAAATATGTATCAATTTAAGTACTACTATACTGGAAACTTTTTGTGTATGAACTGATGTTTTGTATTAGGAGAAGAATTAAAGAAAATATTGAGAACGTTTTTCAGAGTTTATTCTGTGAGGCCAGAGTTTATTCTGTGAGGAAAATTTTCTTTAAAAATTAATAAATAAATAAAATATATATACAGTCAAAGCCAGTTATTAGGGAGTCAGCTATAAAGGAAATTTGGATATAAGGGACAAATGCATCCAGTCCTGGTGTAAAATCCATGTTTTGTGTGTTTTTCATTGGATATAGTGGATTTGGAAATAATGAAAAATTCGGCCATAAAGGGGAGAAGTTTTCATTTTGATGTTCTCTTCCTTGTGATGACCTACTATTTATCCTGCTTTATCTTGACCAGCCATCAGTGTAATTTATTTAAAAATAACAAAAATGTCATAAAAAGCCAATTTGTTGCTTTTTTCTCTCTATTCCCTGACTGCAAATCTTAGTTAAATTCCTGAATATAAATCATTAAAAAATCCGATCCTTGGATTTCTGCAATAACCAAAGTTTTTTGTCATTATTAATAATTTAAAAATTAATGAATACAAATTAAATTACAATTGTAATTCCTCTAAAAAGATAAAATCTGTAAGTGGCGCTGTATCCTAAAAATGGCACCACCTTATAATTTGTTATATAAGTTTGTAGAAGTTTATTAATAAATAATAAAACGATAGTTTATAAACTACTATTATTTTATAAATAGATTTTTAATTTTTAACATGAATTAGAGCATACTGTTTTAAAGAAATTAAAATGTAAATTTCTAACAATTAGTCCTTTAGATTAAAACTACTCATGTAAAATTCTCTTTCCCATAAGGCATTAATTTTTATATAGTTCAGAACTAGTGTTGAACATCGAACATCGATGTTCTAAAAACATCAATGTTTAGAGGTCAATGTTTTATGAACATTGATGTTTTGGTATTGATGTTCAATGTTTTTTTCTGCTTATGTAATAGAATTGACGTTTGAGTTAAGTAAATATTACATAATATTTTTATAAATGTAATTTTTATAATTGTTGATGATTTTACTTAATTTTTTTGTTTTGCATTAGGAAAATCGAATAATCCATCTGGCAATATTGATTTAGTGCTTATATTTGTCATGTGAGACACTTTATCATAGTCATTTAATTAATATTGGAAATGCTTTCGGTTTCTTTTTTTTATTTCAAAATATTTATACTTTTGTAGTTCAGTAAGTATGCCTCCAAAAATTTTTTTGTGAAAACATTTTAATAAAAAAAAAATTAATTAAATATTTTATATTTTTAATAAAATATAATATTTTATTAAAAAAGTTATTTAATTTTACTGCTGTTTGTGCTTTATTGGTAGTTGAACTTAAATCATTTGATAAGCAAGCAGTATTTTAGTTTTACAAAATTGATATTTTATAAAATGAAAGTAGAAAATGCAAATAGGTATTTAAATAATAAAAATTTCATTAACTTCATTAAGTACATAAAAATCTAAATGTTTTAAGGAAGTTTACGATTTTACCTGCGGTCTGTGGGCCTCTTGCAGCCCACAGATCGCATGTTGGACAGCCCTGGCTTAGAATCATTTCTGTGCCTCTTGATTACTGTTTATAGTTTCTACTTCTATTACATGATTGATATGCATAATACTTATAATTAAAATGAAAACTGCTCTCCCTAAACATTTGAGCATGAACATTCAGACTACTGGAGCATTTTCACTTAATGCAAAAAATAATTTATCAAGAAATCTATGATACTAAAATAAAATGTCTAATAATGTAGCATGCCTTCAGTATCATTCTCACTTATAGCATAACAACAAAGGTAACAATTGAACTGATCTGCCCAGGAGAGTGCTTTGCATCGTGAACTATATACTTAGCTCAAGCTAAGTATATAGGAGTTATGTATGGCAACATTGCAGTTTGCAATGCAACACACCTAACTTTGTCAGCTATATTCAGTTCTTGCTTGAAGTTAATTATGAAAAAAGTGAGATATGTTTTCAGTTAAAATATTATTTATGTTGCTCTTGAGACTCTGGATGTAGTTCATTGTGCAAAGCACTCTCCAAGGGTCAGTTCAATTTTTATCACAACAAAGTATTAGATGTTTGTTCTCCCTATGACAACAGAATAATAATATTGCATCTAGAGACTCTGGATGTAGTTCATTGTGCAAAGCACTCTCCGAGGGTCAGTTCAATTGTTATCACAACAAAGTATTAGATGTTTGTTCTCCCTATGACAACAGAATAATAATATTGCACATTGATTAATGTTATACATTTTATGGATTCCATTGGATGATTGAAGTGTTTAATAATTACAAGTGAAGAAAGATCTCTCACTAGTGGTCAAACAAACATTCAGTCTATCAAATCATTTAATATATAATGCAAGAAATCTGAACTTCTATTCAGCAGATTTAGTAAATTAAAATGTGTAACGCAGTATCATTGGTAGAAGCAGTTACGAGATTATGTAGCATAACGATAGATATTGTGCGATTATGTAGCATTGAATTCTTACCTAATCTTGCCATATTAAATGTAGTTCATATCTGAAAATTTAATGACGTTCTGAATGATCAAATATGTATCTCTTTAAATTACTCCACGTGCTTAAAACCTAAATGTTTCTTTCATCTTAATATTAGTAATTAAGGCCTTTTTTAATAAATTTTCCCCATTTTATAGTGAAATAGTAAGAAAATAATTTATAATTTCATATACGAATTTTTAATTAAATCGTAATTAGATTCTAGGCTTAAATTACTCTTACCAAATCCCTGTGAAAAAGATCTTAGAAGATAATAGTAGTTGTCTATTGATGTAAACCGAGACATTTACCTTCTATTACGTCAATTTTAAATAAAATTTTAAGATTTAAAATAATAAATTTTGAGTAAAATTAGAATATTTCGTAGAGAAGTTATGTTGAATTAACTGCACTAAATTTAGCATTGCCCCCTAGTTTCATATATTGCTAATAATTTTAATTTAAAAATTATAGAGGCATAATTTTATTTTATTAATATTATTTTTAAAATTAATTTTTTATGAATAATCTTGATTTTCTAAAATAAATTATAATAAATATCCAGAGATCTAAAACATTAGAACAGTTTTGGTTAAAAGTAAGTTGAAAGAATTTAATATTTGCACAAAACTGAAATTTTGTATTAGAGACTTTTAAATTTGCGTAAAATTTTGAAACATATTTTTGGAAAAAACTATTTAAATCTTATTTACCATATTACTATATTCTGAATATATATTTTAAATGTTAAAAATAGCAACCAATCGAAACAAAATGTTCCCTAACTAATCATTAGATATGAAAACGAAAGATAGTACAACAGTACAGCTATACCAAATTAGGTATTGATTTATTATACTGTAATTTTGTTGATGAGATTCGCCTTATTAAATATTGAATAAATATGTTACTGCGTAAATTTTGCATATGTGTTTAATACCTCATGAGATTTTAACAGAAAAATGAAGAATTGCGCGCACAAAAAAAAAAGAAAAACACTGTTTTGAATGATTTTCCATGTTCAAAGTTAAGAAAATTTCAGTTGTTAATTAGTCCTAAAATAAATTATAATAAATATCCAGAGATCTAAAACATTAGAACAGTTTTGGTTAAAAGTAAGTTGAAAGAATTTAATATTTGCACAAAACTGAAATTTTGTATTAGAGACTTTTAAATTTGCGTAAAATTTTGAAACATATTTTTGGAAAAAACTATTTAAATCTTATTTACCATATTACTATATTCTGAATATATATTTTAAATGTTAAAAATAGCAACCAATCGAAACAAAATGTTCCCTAACTAATCATTAGATATGAAAACGAAACATAGTACAACAGTACAGCAATACCAAATTAGGTATTGATTTATTATACTGTAATTTTGTTGATGAGATTCGCCTTATTAAATATTGAATAAATATGTTACTGCGTAAATTTTGCATATGTGTTTAATACCTCATGAGATTTTAACAGAAAAATGAAGAATTGCGCGCACAAAAAAAAAAAGAAAAAGAAAAAGAAAAAACTTCAGATACTTAAAATGTCAAAAGAAGCTTTTCATATGATGCTATGGGAAGAATACACTGTTTTGAATGATTTTCCATGTTCAAAGTTAAGAAAATTTCAGTTGTTAATTAGTACCGATCTGTTGTCTATTAACTGGAAAACTATTAAAAAACAAAAAATGCACGAAAAATTCACGTATATCGATAAATGATGTGGCTAACATGTTAGACACATCATATGGAACATTCCAATTCACTTTAATGAAAAATTTAATCGTGTGGCTGATTCCTAATAAGTTTATGTTTCGTTTTTATCTATAATCATTTCAATTTAGGTTAGATTCATTTGTATTAAGTCTCAAAATTATACAAAAGACATCTTGTAAATTTGGGGGCTTCCTTCTTTCTCATCACAGATTGCCCACTTCTATGGAGGAGTCTGCCTGATAGAATGAGAATCGATGACCTGAAGTCTGGATTTCCATATAAATTGTACAATATGAGATTCTGATTTGATTTCAGATCCTCTGTGTAAAAAGCCGAAGTATTTTCACTCGACTAATATTTTGTAAAGATGTTAGCAGCGCCCGCTCTAGTATTTATGACGCCCCGGACAAAAAGGCAAATTGCCACCCCTTAAACATATAGAAGTCTCCCTCGCTTTACGCGATTAATTGGTTCCATGAAATAATCGCGTAACATGAAATCGCGTAAAGTGAACTGAATTTATCATGGGTGAAATAGAGATACGGGTTTCTTAAGAAGGATAAAAAATGTGAGAAAAAGAAATTCTAATGAATGAATTAGTTAAACTTAAAAGCAAAATACACAAATTTTAATGAATGAATTTAATTAATACAATTTCATAAACACCAGAAACATTATATACAGGTACTTCTGACAGTCTTCAATCCAATGATGAATGGACTGCTTCTGGTGAGTCTGAATTGTCACTTTCTTACTCTCTTGAAATCCATGGGATTATAGCGATGATCTTCAACTTTTTAATGAAACAGCCGAGACTCAGCTGATAGGCAGCATTCGTCCTCTCTATTAAATTCTTTGTAGCAAGCCAAAGAATTCTGAATTTCTCTCGCAAGTATGAAGAGCTTCTGGAAATGGAAAACAGTTGTTTTCCATTTCCAGAAGCTCTTCATTAGTTAGCTCTGATAAGTGGGAATCGAGCAATTCATTCACATTTCTCTCATCTATATGAGACAATTTTTAAACGAATTTTTTTTTAATTTTAAAAAGTTAATTTACTTTTTTAAATCGTGTTATAGCAAAATCGCGTAAAATGAGATCGCGTATAACGAGGGATATCTTTTCCTTTTAAAAATATATAAGGCGAAATGGGGTAAGGGCATAGTTGGGGAAGTGCATTATCGGGCTTTTATTTAAGCGAAATTTCGCTATTTGATATTGTAGTAATCTACTACAAGTTAATATCAACCTATCGACATAGATTACGCACGATGAATGATGCGATTCCAGTACTTACATCGACCTTTACAAAAACGTCGCGTCCGAACAGCAAACAAAACTTTGACAGCATTTTAAAAGTGCAGTAATTCTTAAGATAACCTTACATTAGGAGCTTTTTTTGATAAGTATTAAGAATATTGATTAAAGTTTATATTAAATAAACAATATTTTTTGACATTTCAAAATTTAGTGAGAAAAATTCTGGTAAGCTCTTGCCCCATAAATATTGTTACCTGGGGCAAGTGCGGATCAGCACCTTGGGGTAATCGCATTTTAGGCTGCTCTAGTCTCATAATACTTTTATTTTTTTTGTATTCTACAATTCAATTTGTTTATTAATTTCTTTTTCTAGCGTATAACATGGTTGGCAGCTACGTCAGAAAAACCAACAGGGACGATTATTCAAAAAAAAAGAACGAAATGTGAACGTTGTCGAGATGATGATTGATAAATGTAAAGATATCAATTAAAATTTTCATATAAACCATTTTTTATTTGATAAAAACATTTTGTCATATTAAATAACAAAATGTGTGCTTTGTTACTTTGAAAAATAAAAATAAAAACTGACATAAAGTAAATAATGTGAGATGAGATATTAAGTGATGTAAGTACACAAGTTGTTACGAAACAATTTGTGTACTTACATCACTTTATATTTTTGTTTTATTTCACTGTACACGCCTCTCTCATTTCATTTCTTGTTTCATATTCAATCCTTGTTTGTTTAATAAAGGATAACTCTAAAACGAAACAACCTATCTTAATGCGGTAAAAAGCTTTATAGAAGATTTGTTTCTAATTCTGCTCGTGCCAACTTGGGTGCGTAAATAAATTTCAAAGGTTCATAATTATGCTCTTGCCAATTACCGTGCGTAAATAAACTTCAAAGCTTTTTTTAACTTGCAGTACACTCTTACCCCGTTTCGGGTTAAGTGCAGAGTACTGACATTTTGTACGATCTTGTAGCAAATTTAAAATTTTCAAGGATGAATTAAACAGTGCGCAATGTGATTGTTAACGACCCTATTAAATATTTATACGATAGGTTAAAATACTTACGTTTAAAGTCCAACTTTGCAAAATCCATTCTGCACTTACCCCATTCCGCCTTATCTTTTAAATAAAAATCAAATGGTTATCATCACCGACGTATTAGCAAGAATAATGCAATTGTGTAACGAAATCGTCCTTTTATAATTAGAGGTAATAAACAAGTCGATGCATGATATTCCTTGCCATTCCTGTTTCAAACAACTTCACGCAGCGCTCTGCATGCTGTTTTATGCGTTGCGCGACTTAGATACTTGACCTTTTTTGTTATTTAATTAAACATATCGCTCTTTTATGGTTGTTTTCTTCAGAATTAGGGATTGCAAATATTTTTTAGCTTTTAGGCAAAAACAGTAATTATGAAATGTAAATTGCATGGTAATTTTAGCCAAGGAAAAAAATCGACAAGTATAAATTTCGATTAATTAAATGTTTAACTTATAAATATTTTGTCACCTTCACAATCAAAATGCCGCTCTTTAAATTTGCCGCCCCCCTACAAATGTCCGGATTGTCGGCCCCTAGAGCGGGCCCTGATGTTAGTCAATTTTGTAAAGGTTAGGTTAGTTAGATTAAGCCGCCATATCCTCATGGGATATTCTGTATCTGGCGGCGGCCACTTTTAGAACTCATCACAGGCTGGCCAATACCCAAGATGGGGTCAACCAGATGGTTGAAGGATGGAGTTCAATGGGCCGGGCCCGGACCCGTCCTGAAAAACTGGAGGAGTGGGACCCGAATTTGAACCCGGATCCTCCAGGGTGGTAAGCCAAAGCTTTACCACGTGGCCATCTGGCCGACAATTTAGTTCGAAATGTCATTATTACGAAACGACTTATTTATTTCCTCAATTTTGTAAAGAAAAGTCAGTTTAAAAAACTAGACTTTATCGTTTTACGCTGCTTTCAACCGGTAATTACTAAGCGGTGGGGCATTCTAGTCTTCTCCACTGACGTCCCAATCTTGATGGGATTGGCCACCACGTGAAGAATGAGATTTGACCGATGGATTCGATGACCTGGCCCTGGATCCCTCCAATAAAAAAAGAGACGGAACCTAGGAATTGAACGCGAATCTTTTAAGGAGGAAACGTAGCACTTTTCTATTGCAGTAGATCGGCCGGATGGCTGCATGGTAAAGCTGTGGCTTGCCACCCTGAAGGTTCCGGATTCAAATCCGGGTCCCACACCTCCAGTTTTTCAGGAGGGGTCAGGGCCAGGTCCGTTGAACCCCATCCTTCAACCATTAAGTTGACCCCATCATAGATGTTGACTAGCTTGTGATGGGCTCTGTAAGTGGCCGCTGCCAGATACAGTATATACCTAATGAGATATGGCGGCTTAACCTACCTAACCTAACCTAATCTACTGCAGTGAATCAACATACTATATAGAAGATTTTGATTCTTATGCTTTCGAAATTGAAAAATAGAAATAAAAAATTCGATATTAAGTTGGCCAAAGTCAAGCAATTCAATATGATTCATAGTTAGTGATATAGTTTAGCTTGTAATAAATTCTGATTGTCCTAATAAGAATTGATACTTAAAATAAATATTCTATTTTCTTCATATTTTATATAATTAATTGAAGTTCTAAGATTGGATGAATTGAACATGTAAATTACATTCTGCTTTTCTTCCAATGGACTTAGAATTGGCGGCCGGATGGCCGAGTGGTAACGCGTTGGCGTACCACGCTGGAGGACCCGGGTTCGCGTCCCGGGTCTGGTCCCGGATTTTTT
>AYEL01084639.1:0-12538 GCA_000484575.1 Olivierus martensii
AAAAACAAAAAAAAAAAAAAAAAAAAAATGGACTTAGAATTGCATTCAGATTCTTTAATTTTCATAAGGAATCAGAATTCTGAACATTAATTCCTATCTTTTACAATTCGGTAAATTTAACGAAACTTTTTAATAGATGGCGCTATTTCTAATTTTTATGGTGCACTAAGTGAGGAATAAAACAAGCCCTGCCATAGGCTGCCCACTCCTGCAAAAAAGTCAGCCAAATTATGGAAGATGGGTATTGATAGGCCAAGCCAGTACTCTATAAATAAAGTTTTTCAAGGAGTGGACGAGGAATCAAACTATAAGCCTTCAGATGGAAAGCTGAAGCATTTTCACGCTGCTAATCCAGCAAACTGCCACGGGTTTGAGCAACATATAATATGGCATGGAAGGGCATTATCAGTTATCAATCATTAACTAACTGAAAAAATGCCATTAAAAATTATGAATTATAGATAATTTTGGCTCACCTTCAGGGCTGGCTCAAGGTACTGGCAACTCGGGCAGTTGGCAGGGGCGCGTCATGTGCTTAGGGCGCCATCGAGGATCTTCCA
Organism: Olivierus martensii; assembly: GCA_000484575.1. NCBI lineage: Eukaryota > Metazoa > Arthropoda > Arachnida > Scorpiones > Buthidae > Olivierus > Olivierus martensii. Next base: position 561 of record AYEL01084639.1, read on the forward strand.
AAAAAAGAAAAAGTGAAAATAATAAATAAAATATTTTTTCAATCTGATGTTTTTAAGATGGGAAAAAAACAATTTCCTTTCTATATATAGTATTATAAATTAGGTTCATAAACACTAATAAGTTACAGGATGTCACGTCAAATCTGTGGGTGGCATTAAGAATAATGCTTACAATACCTATTACTGTGGTCGCTGGCGAGAGAAGCTTTAGTTTACTAAAGCTTTTAAAAACATACACACGTCCTCCATTTCTTAAAGCAAAATGAATTCTTTGGTAATTTTGTCTATAGAAAATGATATTGCCAAGAATATAAAGAATATAAAGAAAATATATAGAAAGTGCTAACAAAAAGATTTATTGATCTAAAGGCAAAAAAAAAAAATGTTTTAGGTAGGATAATTGTTCATACTGTCCAAATACTAGTTGGGGACAAACAATATTATTGTTCATTTTTTGTTAAAAACAACCGGGGTAATAAACTCATTTCTGTATTTTTAGTTTTTTCCTTGTGAAAATTTTTATAATTATACTTAAAAATGAGGCCGAAGTTCAGCTTGTCCAAGGCGCCCGCAACCATAGAGCCGGCGTTGCTCACCTTGAAATGATAAATAATTTCATTAGGTTGAATCTCGTTAAAAAGTAGTTAATTATGACTTTTGACTGATAAATGTCCCTAATTGATTGGTTAACTCATTACAGAATTGGCTACAAAGATAAATAATTCGAATTAACCTATTGTTCAAAAATTATTTATATGTTGATGGAAATAATTTTCATACTATTACAGGGGAACCAAACCTTTCGTACATTTTTTACAACAGATGACTATTCTAGGGAATACTAAGTGGCGGGGCGAAACAAGCCCTTCCACAGGCTGCCCCTCACTGCGGAGGGGTCAACCGGATTGTGAGGACGGGGATCAACAGGCCGGGCCCGGACTCCATGACAAACACTTTCAAGGGGTGGGACCAGAGACTAGAACTCAGGTCCTCCATAATGGAAAGTCGAAACGTTTCCACGCGGCCAATCCGGCCAATCTTTCGTACTGTGAAGAATAGATGATAGAGTCTGAAATGGCTGTGTTATTTATTAATCGCCAATGATTGGGAAGTGGCGTTAAAAATAAAATAGAAACTTTACACAAAAAGTTTAAATAAAATGCTTTATTTTTGGTTTACAATATTCACTCACAAATAACATATCAACAAAATTTGATAATTAAATATAACAATAATATTATTATACAAATTACTAAGTTCACATATCTAATAATAATCAGTATCCACTTTTACCTCCTCCACTGTCCCCTCCATTCCCTGCAAGTCCACCTAAATCAACAAAAATAACTTCTTTTACGTCCCCACCTCCTCCTCCACCATATCCACCACTTCCACCGCCTTTTCCTCCGCCTCCTCCATAGCCGCCTCCTCCTCCACCATATCCACCACCTCCACCGCCTTTTCCTCCTCCTCCTCCATAGCCGCCTCCTCCTCCACCATATCCACCACCTCCACCGCCTTTTCCTCCTCCTCCTCCTCCTCCATGACTTCCTAAATCGATTATACTATATCCAATGTCGCTTCCTCCACCTTTCCCGCCGCCGCCGCCACCACCACCATAACCTCCAAGTCCACCATATCCACCAAGATCAAATCCTCCATAAGCATCTCCGCCTCCGCCGCCTTTTCCTCCACCACTACCACCACCACCATATCCTCCAAGATCAAATCCTCCACCTCCACCACTTTTTCCGCCGCCCCCACCACCATAACCTCCTCCAAGATCGTATCCACCACCTCCACCGCCTTTTCCTCCTCCACCACCGCCACCACCGCCGTATCCTCCTCCAAGTCCTCCATGTCCACCAAGTTCAAATCCACCATAAGCACCCTCCTCCAAGATCAAATCCTCCACCTCCACCACCTTTTCCACCGCCCCCACCACCATAACCTCCTCCAAGATCGTATCCGCCACCTCCACCGCCTTTTCCTCCTCCACCACCACCACCACCGCCGTATCCTCCTCCAAGTCCTCCATGTCCACCAAGTTCAAATCCACCATAAGCACCTCCACCACCTCCACTTTTACCACCGCCGCCTCCGTATCCACTATCGCCTCCACCTTGTAATTAAAATTTTATTGTTTAAAGAATTTATATAAATAATTATTTTAAGTATTGAACTTTGTTATATAGGTAATTATAAACTTCAATAAAACTTCGACATTCTTTTATACCGGATACAGCTAAGTTAGAGCTATGAAACTTGCATTAATATTATGTTATATCCTCAAGCTTCTTTGAATAAAACTATCTTGTGTATAGGCCTTTTTCTTTTTCTTTCTGAATTTTACACATCTTTCTATTTCTATGAGATAGTAAGTGACGAATATTGTCCTCTATTCGCCGCCCATACCCAATGTGAGTTCGATTATCAGGTGAAGATGGGGGGTCAGGGATCCAGTTCTGGATTCTCTGAAAAATGGTATGAAATGCAAAACTGAATCCGGTCCTATAAATGGCAATTTAGCGCTTAAATACTGGTCATCTGGTCAATTTACGAGTAACAATAGGTGACAGAAATTAGTGAATCGAAGAAAATATTTGATTTCAGTAGGCCAGAGAAACCATAGTACGTATTATAGTTTAACAAAATACTATGAAAAATAGAGTTCAATATACATTGCACAAAATTTAGTAAGGAACTACCTGCAAATTAATAATTGTGTACGTAAAGTACAAATCATTTGTTACGGCAGCTTATTTGTTTATTATCAAGAGAAAAGTGATAGAAAATCATTCGTGTCAGCAGAGAATGGTGTTTTTCCGGTAGTTTCTTGTCAAAGTTTGTGCGAAAACTGCATTGAATGCCAATCGTTTTTTTTTTGTTAAACTACAACACGCATTGTGTCTTCCCGTCCCACTGAAATCAGACATTTTGCTTGCTCGTACAATATGTTGTCATCTCATGATCAATGTACAAAACAATGATATTCAAAGAAGCTTGAGGAAATATTACGTTAATGCAGTTTTCATAGCTGTAGCTTAGCTTGGTCTAGTTTTTAAATTTTGAAGCTATAATTACTATATATAGTGAATGAAATGGAACTCACCATATCCACCACCTCCACCGCCTTTTCCTCCTCCCCCACCTCCTCCGTATCCTCCTCCACCGCCTTTTCCTCCTCCACCACCTCCTCCGTATCCTCCTCCACCACCTCCTCCAAGTCCACCATGTCCACCAAGATCAAACCCACCAAAAATATCTCCACCTCCACCGCCTTTTCCACCGCCTCCTCCTCCTCCACCATAACCTCCTCCAAAATCTCCGTGACCACCAAGATCAATTCCACCATATCCACCTCCACCACCACCGCCTTTTCCGCCGCCACCGCCGCCACCATAACTTCCTCCAAAACCTCCAAGATCCATTCCACCATATCCACCTCCACCGCCTTTACCACCGCCGCCTCCACCACCATAACCTCCACCTTGTAATTAAGATTTTATTATTTAATGAATTTATAAATAATTTATATAGATAATTTATTTTATAGTTATAAAAAGCAACTTTTTCCTAAAATTTGTTATACCTATAATGTATAGTAAATGATTAGAACTTACCATAACCGCCACCTCCACCACCTTTTCCTCCGCCACCGCCGCCGTATCCTCCTCCACCACCTCCTTTTCCACCTCCGCCACCGCCATAACCACCTCCGCCACCGCCATATCCACCTCCACCACCTCCTTTTCCGAAGCTGATTATAATGCTTTTTCCACCTCCTCCACCTCCAAAGCCACCCTTTCCACCGCCTCCACCTCCGCCATAACCACCACCACCGCCTCCGTAGCCACCTCCACCACCTCCTTTTCCTCCTCCTCCTCCGCCATAACCACCTCCACCGCCTCCATAACCACCTCCACCACCTCCTTTTCCTCCTCCTCCTCCACCATAACCACCTCCACCGCCTCCGTAACCACCTCCACCACCACCTCCTTTTCCTCCTCCTCCTCCTCCATAACCACCTCCACCGCCTCCATAATCACCTCCACCACCTCCTTTTCCTCCTCCTCCTCCACCATAACCACCTCCACCGCCTCCGTAACCACCTCCACCACCACCTCCTTTTCCTCCTCCTCCTCCTATTCCGAGACTCTTAATGAGAAAATCAATATCTGCATCTCCACCAAATCCAAACATATCTTTCCCTCCACCACCACCACCACCACCACCACCACCACCACTTCCGGTTTCAGCAGTTTTCAAGTCAGTATCCATTCTCTTACTGACTATGGCTGTTGAATTCTTGTTTTCCTTTTTTGCTGCTATTAAACCCATTACAGACAAAACGACCACAAAACACTTGGCCTATAAATAATGATGTTAAAACAGTTAATCAATCTCTAACTGCAATATTTCTCCATAATGCTATTATACTTACCATTGTCATGGCCATTGTGCACACCTCGGAGCAAATCCGAGATTCAGCTGTGATGCACAGAATCTCTCCTTTTTAAATCCACAGTTTTAGACCACGTGACATTTTCCACCAATAAAATAGAAAACGTTACGTCACTGAAATAAAGAAGTAAAGCAACTGGTAAAATAAGTCGAACACTTTATTTTGGGTGCATTGGACGCTCCCACTAGTTAATGAGATGATTGATCGATTAGATAACATCATATTTGTAAACAGCAATAGTACATGCATGACTAGTTTTATATTTCTACTATTAGAAAAAGAAAAACAAAATGAAATGCAGACATACAGATAAATTTTATCTTGGATATTGCGTGTACTTATAAGAGAAAACTCTTTTGGATGCTCTAATTACGTTTGTTCGATAATCAAGTAAAAAAGAAGGAAAAAATATGCTCATTTTTCCATTCGGAGAGAAAAATTTTAATTTCCTTTGTGACATACAGCAAGAAAAACGTATTACTAAAGAAAATTTCGTATTTTTAACGTGACGTAACAACTTCTCATAAATATGATTTAAATATTTAATATGACTTCATTCCGATTATGGAATCTAAACACAAATTAACTCTTCTATTATACAGGATCAAGTAGATATGTCAGATATCATTTTGAAGTCTAAAATCAGAGCTGACCCTAGGATAGTCGGCGTCTGCTGCAAAGTTTTTTATAGCGCCCCCCTATATATTTTTTTAAAAAAACTATAGTGACAAATTTTCGGGTAATAAAAAAATCAAAATATATATTGTTATTAATAATTTAATTTAATATAAATCTTTATAGAGTACCTAGTATACAATATAATATAATTAATTATATAAAACACTACATAAATACTAAGTAGTATACATAAAACAAAACGGATTTACTCGTGTTATAAATTCTTAACAAAATTAAATTTATAAGCAAACATTAATATTCAAATTTTACTTTTTTGACATTTATGTTTAGTGCAAAAATGCTCCTAATAAACAGCATACATTTTATTTAAAAAAAAAAATCTTGTAAGGCGCCCTCCATACGGGGGCGCCCTGATGCTTGGGTTGGCCATGTCTAAAATAGAGTTTAAACTTGTGTAGCATATATTTATAGAAAGTAGGCCTTCTATAAAAACGATAAAATGTTTAACTAAAGATCTATTTTTACTACTTAAAGCAAATTTGGTGTGTATTTATCAGCTTCTTCCGCGTTAGCATCAACTTAAAACCAACATAAATTTGTACAGCACAGAGTAAATCCATCCAGTTTATAATCTAATTATACAATTTAAGAATAAATGCTAGTTAAGTTCAAAATTTTCTTATATTAATAAGTAAATGATTTTTTAATATATAAAACCATTATCATGCAAACTTTAATTAATTATAAAATATTTAATTATTATAAGCAGACCGAAACGAAGGAAAATTTGGAATTTTTCAATCTCTTTAATAACTATAATTTTCAAATATTTTATAATTCAACCAAGCAGAATTCTATAGATTTTTTTTTGTTTACGTAAAACTTTACAAAAGTGTCTATTAATGCAATTTTACTATCCGATGGGCAACAATTCATCATTTTTGAAAGGTAATAATTTTAAATCCAATTATAAATTTTATATATATTTTCTTTTAAGTACGTGGCTTTTCTTGTTCCGTTTCGGTTCAGTGATAGGATAACTGATTAAACATGAAGGTGAAAATAGTGAAAATTAAAGATTTCAACCTAATTTTGATGAATCTTGTGTGTCTTTGAACTAGGAGATCAGAAAATATAAGTAAATCCAACTAAACTCCATATAAATTTTCTAAAATTAAGAGTGCAAGTTTATTTTTTTACAAGCTCTTCATCAAATAATTCTGTTTTTGAGTCGTTCTTGGTGAAAATATTTATATTTATTAACTATTGCAATTTATTATATTCGAAATTATTTGTAGCAATGACTCCAGATAACGAAATAATTAGGTATAAACGAAATAAAGTAATAACACTGCTTACCTCACAATATTGAGACAATACTCATAATTCTCTTTTTTTTTTTTTTTTTTCAATAAAGTAATAACACTGCTTACCTCACAATATTGAGACAATACTCATAATTCTCTTTTTTTTTTTTTCAATTTTAGCAGTGATTTGTAATATTCTAAATATAAAAAAAATTCAGAAATATTTCGGAATTTAATCTATCGTACAGTTTATTACATATTTTAAATTATAATTGCTAATTCCTTTATAAAATACATTAGTTTAAAACAATCTCTTCTAAGCAGAATTGAAGTCGAAAAACTGAATTTTTTTTTCTTTTATACATTCTTAATTCATAAAAAATATTTATTTTCAGAAAACAGCAAAATATCAATGAAAATTATGCAAATATAATTCAGTTATTTTAGATAAAGTTTCTCAATTAAAAAAACTTACAAATAAAAACTCCAATTAAATATTAATTATGATATTAACTTTTCATGAGAATTTTCCATTAAAATCGTTCTCATGGATATTTAAGAAAATTATAATAATAGTAAAAAGATATAAATATTATTTATTTCCTCTATAAACCCTTACCTTTATAAAGGTTCTATAGAATGATTTCGAAAATCACTCTACAGAACCTTTATACAAAAATTAAAGAACTATGTTACCCATATATTACTATATTTCTTTTAAAAAATATAGATTATGATGAAAAATTTAAAACTGAATCTCTATGAAAACTTTTTAAGATGGAAGATTGAAGCAGCAATTAACATTTATTTTGATGCATTTCGTTAAAATTTTTATTTAAATAAATATAATTATTTTAATCTGATCGAAAAAAAGTACCACAATTCATGGCGTATTTTCTATAAATTGCTAACTTTATTCATATTCCAGTCTATCAAACTTTTCGGAAAACCAAGGCGAATGAACATTCGTCTTATATTCGAGAATATAAGAGGCATTCAGTTTAAAACGACGTTCAATGAATCTTCATTTTATTTCACATTCAAATGAAAACATTTAAAGGTTATTACACTTTATTAATAAGCCTAGAATATTGATTTATAACAAAATATTCAGTAGAATTAATATTCGAATTTTTAAATAAGTTGGAAAAATACAGCCTACTGTTCTTTCCAAATGCCTGTAAAAAATCTGAATTAATTTTGGTAATTCCTTTATTTAATTTATCATTTTTATATAAATTATTTTTTATTGTAAATTACATCTAACTACAGTATAATAATTTATCATTAAAGGTGAAGCGATACAGCTAACAAACTGAGGAACTATTGGAAATGTAAACTATTTTTAATTTCTTACATATAAATCTATTTTTGGAACTTTAAATGGCATCATTTATAAAAATTTCGATTTGCTTTGGTTGGTTAGGTAAGCCGCCATATCTCATAAGAGATATACTGTACTTTATCTGGCGGTAGCCACTGGTAGAGCCCATCATGACGCGATACAGCTAACAAACTGAGGAACTATTGGAAATGTAAACTATTTTTAATTTCTTACATATAAATCTATTTTTGGAACTTTAAATGGCATCATTTATAAAAATTTCGATTTGCTTTGGTTGGTTAGGTAAGCCGCCATATCTCATAAGAGATATACTGTACTTTATCTGGCGGTAGCCACTGGTAGAGCCCATCACAGGCTGGCCAACACCCATGATGGTGTCAACCGGATGGTTGAAGGATGGGGTTCAACGGGCCGGGTCCGGACTCAAATCCGAGTCCCACACCTCCAGGTTTTCAGGCCCTCATGAAAAACTGGAGGTGTGGGACCTGGATCCTCCAGAGTGGTAAGCCAAGCTTTACCACGCGGCCGCGAAAATTTCGGATTGCATCTTATCTATATTCTAATTATAATGTTTGTTTTACAAGTTATATTTAAAAATTATAACAGTTTTATTTATCAGTAAGAAAGAATATAAATTAACTATTGAAAATTTGAATGAATCTTCAATGTAAATCAATATCATATGATTAAACTTACCTAAATCAAAATTTCTTCATATATTCTTATTCCAAAAGATATCTGTCCACTCATTGTATCTAGATAACCATATGTTTGATGAAGACATTCTCTTTACAAGCGTGGCCATTAAACTTATTCATCTTTAATATTACTGTTAGAACCAATTTTCATCAATGTTTCAATAACTGCGAGTTTTCTAATGAATCTTTCAAATTAATATAATTTAAAAATAATTTTATATTTCAAATTCACTATATTTTCTGTAATCTGCTATTTTTTTCCTTCTATGGTACTTTCTATAATTTATCTCCATCACTAATGTATTCTTTATTTATCAATTAAAAATAATTTATTTAATTTTTTCAATTAGGAAATATTTTAAATTATTCGCAAATTGTGTTTACTAAAGCATGAATTGTAGTAAATTCAAACAACTACAGTTAATGAACAGCAAACAAAACAAAATTGTAACAAATTAATAATTTTTTCCTTCGAAATCTGAATTGTTCTAATGCATCGTGGTCAATATTATAAATTTGGGAAAATTATGATTCACCTATGGTATTGAATGAGAGCTTGTTACATTCAGAAAGTTTATTGAAATTAGAATAATTTATTTTTTAAACTTTGTGATTTAAAAGACTTCTCTAAGAAAAAGATATATTGTATTGAAATTTTAGGAATATAGAGTTTAGAAGTTAAATTCAAGTGAACATGAAGCAAACTAGTATGACCATGGTGGCCAAATTGAAGCTCTTTGACACCTTCAGTGCAATTCTATATCATGAAAGTCAATAGTTAATATGGAGCAGATACCTACTTAATTAAAATAATAATAATATATTTGCAATTTGTTCATTTATTGTAAAAAGTAGTATGCATCTATACGAAATAAATACGGGTGAAATATATAATAAATAATTTTTGAAACTATTGTTAAGATTACCCAAAAAATCTGAAAGAAAACTGATTGCAGCTCTCAAGTATTTGAGATTCTTCTATATGCCTCTTAATGACATGAAGTTTGGCCACTCCCTGTGATATATAGTAATTAAAGAAATTTTTAAGAGGGAATTTGAAAATAAAACCGATTTATTTGGTTTTTATATAATTTTTATTGTTTATAAAAAAATTTTTTCGGGTTAATTCCCACAGAGCGCCATCTTTGTTGTTCATTCAATTTTGTTTCGCACAGTGAGTGATCGGTTAACGAACATAATCCGTTCTAAGATAATGTTCGTTATCTAAATTGTTCGTTAACCGATCATCGATTTATCATAGGTTTTTATGGGAATGTTCATTAACTGATCATCGATTTACCATAGGTTTTTATGGGAATTTGATTCCAAGAAAATGTTCGTTATCCAAATTGTTCGTTAACCGATCATTGATTTACCATAGGTTTTTATGGGAATTTGATTAAATTAACCGATCATCAATTTACCATAGGTTTTTATGGGAATTTGATTAATTCATTGTGGAGACCCCAAAAAATAAATAAGAAATTATATAATTTCTTACTACGTTTATTTATATGTAATAACTATAATTAAATAAAAATTTATATAATTTCTTACTACATTTATTTATATGTAATAACAATAATATAATCTATTATGTTTATTTAACATAATAGACTATGTATTGCATCTTAATCTATTATGTTTATTTTCCGTTAAAGAATCTATCCAATGTCGATTGCTTTTCCTTCTTCTTCAGGTCGTGATAGAGATCCCCAAGCCTATTGACCTCAACCTGGTATGGGTGTCAAGCACCAAAAAAATTGTAAAATCTCTCTCTACCTTCTTTAATAAATCTTTGATCTAAAATATTATAAAATCCCTCTCTTACCTTCTTAATAAATCTTTGATGAAACCAAGCCTATTGACCTTAACCTGGTATGGATGCCATTCTAACACCAAAAGTCTAAAATCTCTCTCTTACCTTCTTTAATAAATCTTTGATTTGTTTTAATAAAACTCTCTCTTACCTTCTTTAATAAATCTTTGAATTGTTTTAAGTTGTTTTTGAGTACATTTTAATCAGGAAAAACTACTGTTTCCCCATAAGTCCACGAACGCGGAATGCCTAAATCCGCCATTCCGTTAGGTTAGTTAAGCCGCCATATCCTCGTGAGATATTTTTATCTGCCAGCGGCTAGTTATAGAGTCCATCCCAGGCTGGGATGGACTCTATAACTATCCGGTTGATCCCATCATGGCCAACACCCATGATGGGATCAACCGTATGGTTGAAGGATGAGGTTCAATGGGCCGGGCCCGGACCCCTTCTGAAAAGTTGGATAAGTGGGATCCGGATCCTTCAGAATGGTAAGCCATAGCTTTACCACGCGGACATCCGGCCGACCTGTCATATCTTCAGTTCGCGGGCCCCACAGTTTGTGTTCTATGAAATGTTCGTTATCCGAACAGTTCGTTAACCGATCACCCACTGTACTCTTTCTGGTAGAAACTTCGAATACTACACTTAATTTCTGATATATTAATCCGATTAATAATTAAAATTATTTATCTTTATTATTAGTTCGCCTTTCATTTGTTGTAAATTTGGTTTGGACTCTCAGCTAACGAAACCAAAAAAAAAAAATCAAAAAATACTTCTACAAACTTCATTGGTTCGAATTAATAAAAAAATTTATAATTAAGCATTTATAATAACTATTTTCAATATAAATTTAAAATATTATATTAATAGTTCGTTCATTTAATACGAGTGTTTAAACTGTATTTATTATACAATGAAAGTAACTTTTCCTTATATTTGTATTTATTTAGTTTTTTTGTTGTTACAAGTCTAACAATTTTAAAAATGGTGTCATATCAAACTGTTCTATTTTATTTTTCTGTTATTATTATTTCGTAAGGGTCAATAAAACAAAGTGAAACATTTGAAAAATGTACAGTAATATCAATTTTCTAAATATTTCTCTTTATTTTCATATTGTTCCCAATATCCAGTCTTAGAACAAACAAAGAAATAAAAAAAACAAGAGCAGTAAAAATATTAATTTAAAAAATTTTTCCACAAATCCAAATTTCTTTAATAATAATAAAAACAAAGAAATAAATTATTATTTATAAAATTTCCTTTCATTTGTTACCTGCAAAATAAAAATATGATATAAAATTGTGATGATATTCCTTATCGATGATGTAATTAGATAGAAAGATTGATTAGTTAGATTAATGGCTTCAGAATCACAATTAAATCTGATAAAAATGCAATACTGTATATATTTAAGTTCATTCATCTAGAAATGTATAGCTAATATATGATATCTATGGTCCAAAAATTTCTTTAAAAATATTTGAAAATTAAATAAAAAATAATAATAATAATTAAAATAATTGAGTAAACGTTTTTAATTTTTATTACTAATAATTAAATATATTTTAAACAATTTTGCTTGATTAAATTACTAATAATTAAATATATTTTAAACAATTTTGCTTGATTAAATAAATAAATGAAGATTAAAAAAAATTGTTTCAATTTTATATTACATTATTAATTTAATTAATCA
>AYEL01084640.1:0-17139 GCA_000484575.1 Olivierus martensii
ACATGATTGCTAAATACTACGACGGAGAACATGGAAGTAAGTTAACTCGAACAAAAATATAAAATGTTAAATAATATTGAATATAATGATAAATAATAAAAAGAGCATAATAAAATAATAGATATATATATAAATTATGAGATTTGCGTGCGATACAGAACAACTCAGCAAATTAAGTTCAAGACTTGTTTAACAAACTGTACCGTATCTAAACTGCATTTCCAGAATTTTAAACGAAACTTCTACAAAACCTGTACCGAAATTAAACTTATTCCAATTAGATTAAAATTTCGTGTCTTAAAAAGATAAACATCGGATAAATTTAAACACAATTAGTGCAAACAATGAAATTTTTAACTGAAAGAAAAAAATATGAAGAAGAAATCGTCGAAAGTTCATATTTGTTTCCTTTCAGGTGAAATACGTAAACGAGAATGAATACATAAACGAGAATGTGATATATTAATCGACGATATGTAAATTCTGAAAATTGCAGAGTTTGTGACCTTTCATGAATACGTAAACGAGAATGTGATATATTAATCGACGATATGTAAATTCTGAAAATTGCAGAGTTTGTATAATTGGTATAATTCAATATTAGCTTTAGAACAGTCTGATATACAGAGTGATCGAAAAGTCACGCAACCCAAACTTCGATACATTGCAAAACTGGCAGTTTAATTTCCAAAAGATTTTTTTTTGTCTGTAACATTATCGCAATTGGCAACACTACTAGATCACGCCACCAAGTGAGCGGAACATGTATATTGTGTTGATTCAGAGCAACGATGGGAACATCTCCCGAAAATGAGTTACTAAACAACATATGTTGGGTTTTTTTTTTGCATATTTTACGCCTCCTTTCCAATCAGGGAGATTAATAAGGGGTGTAAAGCATATCTTGGGTTAGTTTGGTACACTGGCATGTGAAAAAACAGCTAAAAAACTTCTTGATATCTGGCATACAACTGCGATTTTAAGTAAAACTCAAGAATAAAGACTGCGTGAAAGGCATCGTTCTATAACACAAATCAATAGAACATGCTATTCCCACTGTTAACTGATAGCGTGATCTAGCAGTGTTGCCAATTGCGATAATGTCACAGACCAAAAAAACCCCTATTTAAAAAATATTTTGCAAATTAAACTGCCAGTTTTACAATGTATTGAAGTTTGGGTTGCGTGACTTTACGATCACCTTTTGCATACTTTGAAGTCAATAGCAATTAATCTTTAGATACCCACAATAAATATATACTGCACATGTGTTGCGTGACTTTACGATCACCTTTTGTATACTTTGAAGTCAATAGCAATTAATCTTTAGATACCCACAATAAATATATACTGCACATAACTATTATTATTACTTGTATTGTATAATTATGTTATTTAATAGATTTGCATTATTATAAATTATAATTTCGTCATCTTTAATAATGCAAATCAATTTAATAAACATAAATAGATTGAAAATGACAATGATTGAATATCAAAAAAAGGAAATCATTATTTGCAATATTTTCACGATAATAATGAAATTTAATCAAATTTATTTATTTTATTATATTATCTTTAGATTGGATTGCTGTTATTGCTATAAATTTATGCAATAGACTGATATAAAAGCTAACAGTTATAAAAATTAGCATCGTAAAATTATGATTATGTTTCTTTTTATTTATGTATAATAAAGAAGGAAAAGAATGCATAGTGTTTACACATTTATCAAGAACATTTACATCGGAATGCTAAGTATGATCTGAATTTATGTTTGATGATATCTCATTCATTAAGAGTTGTATCAGTTACCAAAAAAAAAGACGGAGAAAGAATTTTAGTATTAAAAATTTTAGTGTCTAGATGTAATTATGATTGCGATCCCTCATATTTTATCATAATCCTCTTGGTCAGATATTTTCAGGATTTTCGTGCGTCATCTCGCTCCTGTGCTTAAGTACTCTTAATTTTACTCAGTTATGTGAATCAAATTTTAGTAAAAGAATATTTTATTCGGTTACATTAAATGTTTTTCAGTTATTAACTTGTTAGTTATCGTTCTGTCTAACGAAACTTACCTTTTTTTTTTTTCTTTCTTTAGCGATCAGTTAACAGTCAAAATATAACTGTGCAGTTAACATCTGATAATGTTATTGATCTATGTTTAATTTGTTATTAATAATTAAATAAATTGTATAATAGTAATTTTCATTAACATGTTGTTGTTTGAATAAACCTGAACACAAAAGTGAACAAAATTGTGGTGTTATATGTTTTATTGATTATGATTGGTTTATATCAATCGAATTTATTATAATTTTGTAACAGGGGGAACAATTGCTCCCTTGTACTCCCTGGCTGCTCCACTATATCGATAAATAATGTTACTAAAGAGAAAACATATTTTGAATAGATGTAATATCTCTTTATATAGTGTAAATAGATTTTTTTTTTTAATTTGGAATGAACATGAAGACTTCAAAATTAGTTGGCTTACAGCTACAATGAAAAAGAGTGACAGTATAAAATTTTAACGATTTGCAAAGCTTTCTTCTTGAGATATTTTGCAAACAATCTGACAAACAAACAGATGGAAAAGTAATTATCTTAAGAATATTGTTATGAAATATGCCTAAAATCCTTTCAATTAACTATAGTATCATTCACGTATGCCAAACAGTTTCAGAAATAAATGTGTTTTAATATTTCGAACGGCTGCCATTTTATGCACACTCAAAATTAATAGATTTGTATCTTGGATAATGAGAAATAATGCTCTAAAATTTATACCTCTGCTACATTTGGTTCTCGCGATATCTTGATGATTGGTGAATCAATAGACAGTCGAATAATTTTTTTTATGAAAATGAAAATACATAGTTGAATTTAACAAATTGCTAAAACATTTTTTATCATTGATTTGTATCTAGGATAAAAAAATCGTTATGGACATCAAAAAACGTGAAATTTATATCGATTTATGTTAAAAATAAACTTAACAATTATAATACATTGTTAAAATTTTACATTCTTATACATCAATATATTGTTAAATTGATGTAATCTTCAGAAAGATGGATTCGCATAATAGCGTAGCATATACGAGTTCTGTTAAGAACTTATGATAGGAATTTGCTACTTGCAGAAATCGAGATAAAGGGCTTACTGTGTTTACCATATCGAATCGAATTACCAGATGCTAAAGAATTCGATAGAAAACGTTTATACTGTCTTTGATTATAATTCATTCTTGTTATCATATCATCGAATAAGTAATCCAATATCTTCTGCATTTTCTTGCAGTTAATTGCTTTTTATGTTCTTTGATCTGTTATTTATTCAAAGAAAATAAATACTTGCGTTTCTTATGTTTAAATAAATCATTATCGAATTTCATACATATCGCATGATAAAACAACGAATGATCCATCAAACGTTTTTCGTAAAGGATATATATCTGTTTATCATTCTCGAGATTAGTTAAAACTGCAAACTTTCTTGAAAATATTCCAAAAAAACGAAAATAAAAGTTGCGTAGAAACAAATCCCTTTTTGTAATCATAATATAAATATTGAAACTACACACAGAATATTGTGTGTTTCGTTTTTGTGTTGTATTCATACTACTATTGTTATTGTTATTTAGTAAGAGGGAACATAACTGAACACGTGATTTCTGTTAACAGTTTATTTTAATTTGTTTCACATTTCGTACATTTCTGTAACTCCTAATATTTATATTTGATTTTTATGATATTCCTACTTGGTTTAACTTTACATTTGGTTCTTATTTTGTGTTTGCTAATATTAATTCGTGGCTTATGTTTTACAGTTTTTGATTGGGTATTCACAAATCTATTTTCTAATTATATTCAAACTACACATGAATATAATAAATGTTTTATTTTGCATTTGCATTCATATTTATACAGACATTGATGAAGTTAATAAGAGTAAAGCATAATTCAATAATAGAAAATTAGAACCGAATGTAAATAAATATGAAGCAGACCATTGTAAATATTAAGAGTAACACAATGTATGAAATGAGAAGAAATGAAAATGAACTTTCAAATCAAGTATTCAATTATTTTTGTTTAGTGTGTTAATTATTTATATTTCATTCTTACCTACTTAACATATCGATAACAATGCTTGTATAAATATGATTACGGTACAAAAATAAAACACTTGTTATATTCTATGTGCAGTTTGAATATTTATAATTATAAAAGAGATTTGTTTCACACAATTTTTTTTTTGACTTTTGGATTATTTTAAAGAAGGTTTACAGATTCGACTAATCTCAAAGATGATAACAGATATAGCTTGCAAAAATGTTTGATGGATCTTTCATTGTTTCTTATGTAACATGTCTGAAATTCAGCATGATTTATTAAACATAAGAAATGTAAATAGTTGAAACTCGCGATTTATATAATAAATATTTATTTTCATTTGTTCACATTTCATTCATATTTTCTATCCTTAACATTTATATTTGGTCACATGTCTTTTATTCTTATCATTACGCTCGGTTTTCGTATACATCTTCTATTCTAAACATTTACGCTTGTTTTCACGCATGTCTGCTATTCTTAATATTTACGTTTGGTTTTCATACACGTCTTTAATTCTTAGCATTTACGCTTGGTTTTCACGCATCTTCTGTTCTTCACATTTACCTTTGGTTTTCATAAAGTTCACATTTTGTTCTGCCTCATATTTATTTACATTTAGTTCTTATTTTTTCTTATTTATATTATGTTATTCTACTATTTATTCGTGGCTTATAATTCTTACTATTGACACATTTTTTTCCTCTATCTAGTATTAACCTTCAGATTTTATTTAATACCATTTACTCGAGGCTTGGTTTTTATTACAATATTTAATTTGATATCTGGTTTTTTTTTTATTATTTGTTAAGCCACGTTTCCTACTATTTATATTTCTCATGACTTCTGTTTCTATTATTTGTTCAACAAATATCAAACAAGTTTTTATTGTTTTTCTATTTATGGTTTGGATAAGATGAAGATATAATCGCAAGTTTTGCGTATGAATTATTTAAAAGTTGTGATATAAATGTATTTAAATTGATTTATTTTGATTGTTTGACTTGCGAAGTACTCAAAAGTGAACACGGTTAAAATAAACAAAATTACGTCTAGTTGAAATAAAAAAAAAAATTTTTTCGATTTTACAAATATTTAATGAATCATGTTTAAATAACTTTTTCATTATTAAAACCACTTATAGTGGGGAAAAAAGAGCTCAAAAATCCAACTAAAATGTTGAATTTTCATACATAATTAATGTGTTTATTTAGAAGCGAAGTTAATTATACTTCGCTTGTTGTATACTTTATTCAAGAGGTTTTGACACGTCTCTACTCTGTTCAAGATTGTTAAATTCCTTTCTTCCATCAAGAATTTCAATATTTTTTTTTTTTTCCTTCTTCTTCTTCTTCTTCCTGATCTGTATATACTCAGTTCATTTTAACATCTCTTTCGTTGTTGTTGCTGATCTATGTAAATTTTCCTTCTTGTTTTATTTTAACGCCAGTCTTCTATGTTTTTTAACGAGATTTTTTTAATATCATATTTGATTCATGTAGTATTTTATCACGAATCGGAGGGAGTATCTCAAAATTACATTCATCGTATTTCAAGAAAGTTTTTAATAAATTTGTTATACCTATTTCCGTCTTCGAAAATGTTTAAACCTTATATATAGGATCGTATCAGTCAGCTCGTATCAGCATCACAAATAACACTACTGACAATATCTTTATTAATAATTCCTTCATAAGTTTGATTCTATCGAAAATATCGCAGATTCTTTGCATCGTACAGTTGATTTCCATCTTCTTATTCAGCAATAAACTAACTTATATTAGTTTGGATTTCAAAGTTACTTTCCTGTTTCAGATTTTCTTCTCTGACATGTTGAAGTTATGTGTGTCAAACAACTCCTTTTTCATTTTCACTTGTACATTAAAAATTCTACAAATCTATAGCATCGAATAATCACTAAATCTAAAATCAATATTCTATATTTAACATAACTCTACAGATTTATTACTTTATACTTTTACTTTATCTCCTGTTTCTTTCATTACTATTAACCAGATTAAATAAATAATTAATTAATAAATTTTCATTATAATAATGAAGCAATGAGTTTTCATTATATTAAAATATTATTGTTTATAGAAACGACCTTTTGTTAAACAGATCCATAAATCATTTCTACAAAACAATTGGGAATTTGTTAACATCTTCATCTTCCTCGACCTTTTCCTTTTGCTTTCATAACTGCTTTTGTAAAGTCCTGTTTTTATTATTTTAAATTTATTTATTATGACGACACCGTATCAACTGAAACTCAATTAACACAAATTCTAATTATTTTACTCACTGATATTGCCTGAATTAATTTATTATTTTCTCTTCCATTTCCTTGTAAGTGCTTTCTTTCGTTGTTAATTAAATGCTAGTTAAATATTTATAACCGTGTTTTGAACTTCATGTCGGTTCTTTTCTATGTTATGAACTTTATTTATAAATTTTCTATGCCATATATCAAGGTGATATTAAATTTCTGTATCTCTAATATTTCCAATGCTACTCTAAGTAATCCAGTCATTTTAATCAATACTTCACGCAGATTTTCTTGATTTATTGATTTGCAAACGTTGTTATAAATTACAGAGTTTTCTCACCAATTAATTTCTCTGAAAATAAGTGCGATTTAGAACATCAATCTCAAATTATATAAATTATCTTTTATATTAGCAATTATTTAATCAGGATTTATTAATTCTTCAATAAAACTCGTATCCATAACTGATATTTATAGTTATCTAATTTCATTGAGCTTTAAATTATAATTATTTATATTTGCTATTGCAGCATCGTTTAAATATTCAACACAGAAATATCACGAGAATATTTCAGATTTCGGAATTTTTTTTTTTTAATTTTCGGTTTTGTGATAAACAAGAATTATTTCTTTTACAATTTAATATGTTGATCATTTTTAAATCGCATTATGTGATTATCTTCATTTACTTTTTAATATTCAATAATTTATCCATAAATATTTTATTTTTTTATTAACTATGATCCATAGTTTTCTATATGGGATTATGGATATAGTTATCATATTTAAAACTAACTAGGATTATTTTAACTATCAATACCAGTTAATCCTAGTTATAAATTAATAATCATAATCCAACTTAATAGTTAATTCTAGTTATCCTAGTTATTTTATTTGTAATTGTTTTAACTATAGTTATATTAACTATAGTTATATTAACTATAGTTTTATCTATATGGAATTATGGATCATAGTTAAAGTAACAATAGTTACTTTCCTTATGATTCATAATAATCACATATAGTTAAAATAAACTACGGATAATATTTAAAACTATAGTTAAAATAATTACAATTAAAATAACTAGGATTAACTAGGATAACTAGGACTATAAATTTATAACTGTGATTAACTGTTATTGATAGTTAAAATAATTCTAGTTAATTTAACTATTATTCATAGTTAAAATTACTAGGCTTATTTTAACCATAATTATTACTCTCTAAGCTGCAGTTAATAAAATTGTTGTTAGATCAAATCAGATATTTTTATGTAGAAATTATCAAAATTGATTAATTAATTTAAGAATTTATCGTTAATTAATTTGGCGTAAATATTACAAAACTTCTAAATAATATTTTCAAATAAACAAAAAAAAATTATAATTATTTTGCATAATCAAAAGAATTTAAAAATATATAAAAATATAACAAAATTTAGAAAATGTGCAAGTTAAACTATAAATTATAGAAAATTGAACTAATTTCTTTTATGTTAAGCAGTAGTCTTGAATAAATTTTTAATTTTTAAAATTTTATGTACGAGTAAGTTGTTTAATATTTTTTATCGCTTCTTAATCCACAGGCAAAATATTATGCGAGAGTCAAATCGATAAAATTGCGACAAGTTTGCTAATTGTATTCAAAACTTCGGTTTTCGTTGGAAAAATCTTTATTTTATTATCTCTGAATGCGATAACTTGGAAGGATTATTGCTGACTAGCTGATTAAACGGCATCTGCTCAATTGAATATCAAGAAAGAGTATAGAAACGAGGAATGTGCTGTATCTGTACAATCGTAAAATTGTTATAAAGAACTGGAATTCTTGATTAACTTAATTTATCGAAGTAATACTAGGAAGGAAAACTCATAAAAAGTTATTGTTTTCAAAGGTTGATCATAAACATGAAAACAATTTTGTCAATTATTTTTACTAATATATTGAACAAACGATAGAAAGTAAGAGAAGTTCTGATAAAAATATATATGTATACTTTACTTAATACACTTTATTATACTTAAAATCTCAGTATTGAATTTTTGATAATTTCCACATAAAAATATCCAACTTAATCTACCAGAATTATATTAACTGCAACTTATAAAGTAAGAACTAGGCTTAAATTAAACCTAGTTATTTTAACTATGGTTATTACTAGCAAATACTTTCATAGTTAAAATAAATAGATTATTACTTACAAATACTTACAAATATATAAACATAACTATGGTTAATACTCACAAATACTTTCATAGTTACAATAACTATAGTTATTTTAACCATAATTATTTTAACTATTCTAACCATAGTTATTTTAACTATGGTAAAAATAAACCTAGTTATTTTACCTATGAATAATAATAAAACTAACTAGGATTATTTTAATTACAATTATTTTAACTATTCTAACCATAGTTATTTTAACTATGGTAAAAATAAACCTAGTTATTTTACCTATGAATAATAGTAAAACTAACTAGGATTATTTTAATTACAATTATTTTAACTATAGTTTTAATTATTATCCGTAATATATTTTAACTATAATTATTTTAACTATAATATATAATTATGTAAATATAAATTATAGTTAATTATTTTTACTTTACTACATAACCAACATAAACTTGTATAAATGTGAGATTTATGATGATGAAAAGTTTGTTTCTTTAATAGTTAATTTTCACATTTGTAGTTATGATTGTTAGAAAGAATGATTAAAAACTAGCAGTGGAAGCATCGAATTAAATTAATTTATTTTCTTTAACTTAATAGAAAGATGCTTTGAAAATTTCTCTTCTAGGAAAAAAAACAAGATGTTCAAAGAATTAATTCGGTTGTTTCTTCTATTATCGTCACAACAAGATGAAAAATTTGAATAAAAACAGCATCATTTGTTTAAAGAACTTCGACACAATCCAGATATTTATAAAAGAGCTCCTTTAGAATTAAGAACAATTCTTCAATGCGATTTAATAAAAAACTTTTGAATAAAAAAAAAAAAAACTTACTTTTCGCAAGAGTAACAGAAAAAGATGCAAATTATTGCTACAGAAGACTCGAATTTTAAAAAAAGTTGCATTTTATTAAGTCAGTTAAGAAAAATGAAATTTATCAGAACGTATATGGTCGAATAACGATTTTTATTTTTAGGAGAATAGGAAGATTAAAAGTAATTAATCCGCTGTTTTTAATTAAAATACTGGTAAATATGTTTCTCTTTGTCCTATTTTTAGTTCAATAATCATCCTGATTACGTTTTTTAGCATCGATACCGGCTTAGATAGAACATAACATCAAAAGATCAGCATTCATTCTGGTGTTTTGTTAGCTTATCTGCATTCGATTTTATATATTTAAAATAAGTAAAAGTTTTTGAAAATTCCAAATTTAATCCATTTGGAATAAGATCTTTTCTTAACTTTTCGATACTGTTCGATAACGACAAGGAATGCTACTTAAGAGATATTTTTACGTGGAGGAAAAAAAAAAATTACGACTACAGTAACAAATTTCGATGCCGACTGTAACGTTACGTTTGTCTGAAAGCTCACGAAAAAAATTCGCCCAGATGAATATTCATATTTTTTAATCAATATATTTTTAATGAATATTCATATTTTTTTGGATTTTGACCCAAACATGAAGTCAGAAACTTACAGTAATAAGTAAGCAAAAGAAAACAATAATTAATGAATAAAAGTAAACAAAACAATAATAACTAATTAAAGAAAAGAAATAATTATTAATTAACAAGTTAAAAAAGTAGAAAACAATAATAAATAAGTAAAAGAAAACAAAACAGCGATAAACTAAAAAATTAATAATGATTGTTATGTTATTTTTCTTTTTTGAAAACTCGCTAGATATATATAATGAATATTAAAAACGTTCAGCTTTGACTTTTTATAAAATAAAATAAAAATTTAAACAATTTTTTGCCGTAAAAATTTTATTAACAACGCTCAAATCTGCACACAAAATGAGGTTATTTTTTTTTTTTTGCCTAAGTCTAACGTTATAACTGCATAAAAAATACGTCACGACGTAACATGAAATGCAATTATTCATGACTTTTTTGTTGTTTCATTTCTCATTATTCCAATTCTCAGATAAACATATTCTTCATTTCAGTTTGATACAGAATTTCAGGAGAACAAACGTGTTTCATTTCTCATTATTCCGATTCTCAGATAAACATATTCTTCATTTCAGTTTGATACAGAATTTCAGGAGAACAAACGAAAAAAAAAAAAAAAAACACTACGACTATCAGTAAAGAAGGAACGATCTCTCTCTCTCATGACATGCACATTATGTTTGTAGATATTAGTTTGCTATCTGGTAAAACCTAGAAGAGAATATCTCCGGATCGATATAATCTTATGTTGTTTTATTCCTTCCTGATGTTTTCGTGTTATTTTCCAAACAAAATAAATTCCATTTAGCGATTTTTATTGCCATCGGTATTATAAAAATATGGAATGTCTAAACTTGCATTAAATTTTGATATTCGACAGTAAAAAAATAAAATAATTTCGTTTGAATATTTTCATAAATCATTAAATTAATGGATCTCATATATCTGAAATATTCAAGTGCCTAATATTTGTGATTTTCGTAAAGTTTCTCCGAATTTCTTCTTTTTTTTTATGAACAAAATAACTTCCGATTGGTGTAATCTGTTAGAAAAATGATCAAGATGGATTAAACTAGAAGATTCTATTACTAAAAGAATAACAAAAAAAGAGTTGTAAATATATATATATGCTAACATTCGTGCAAATTTTAATTAATTCAAAATTAGCCTTACATGTGACTATTAAACTGCACTTTTATCTTATGTGCAATTGAAATTTTATGTATATCTTCGATTGGTTATTTGCATGCATGCATGCAATCGAAGCTACTCACAAATTGCACCGATTGCAGGAATTATTTTATGTAGAATTGTGAGATAATTTGCTCTTTGAAAGTTTAATTGTTACATTGCGCTTTTTGGTTTGCGTGCCTCAAACACGAAGTATGTAGAATTGTGAGAGAATTTGCTCTTTGAAAGTTTAATTGTTACATTGCGCTTTTTGGTTTGCGTGCCTCAAACAGAAACAATACTTTTACTGTTCTCGCAACACACAATTTGACACACCTTCCTATATTCGAAAACTTGGAAATCTTTCGCATTCCCTATCATTTTTATTCTTTATTTATTTTTTTTAAATTGGTAAAATGTTTCTTTCTCAGTTTCCATCAATCGATGAACAAATACAATACAGATAAAACTGCACAAGTTGGTTTATAACAGATTTAAACAAGGATATCATTTCTAAAATGTCATTCAAAAAATTATTGGACATAATAAAATGTTAACAATAATGAGTAATCCGGGTTTTTATTTTCTTAATATAAAACTCTTTGCTATTTTCTACCTTACAGACCTAAGAAAATATGTGAAATTCGCGAATATTTTCATATTTTTCAGACCAAAAATCAGCCACGAGTTACAACTAAATTTTTGATCATTTGGAGAAGTGATGCTCTTCACGTAATGCAGTAGATAAATATTTGGACGTCTGATAATCACGATAGATTTACTTAGAAAAAGAAAATATGGAGGAGATGATGCATCATCAGAAAAAATCTCTAGATACATATCATCATTAAGATAAATTCTCTTTTCTTGACCTAAAAATAACAAAATGACGCTAAAGTCATTGACCAAACTTTCATCAGTTAAAACTTTCGTAAAAATTTAAGTAATTTTTATGAAAATTTTTCAATAAATATAATTTTATTTAAGAATTCGTCCGTTTTTCGTAAACTGTTTTAAATGAAACTGTTAGGCATGGAAGATGATCTTAAATGGTTTATTCTAGGATTAAAAATTAACTCCTTTGTGAATTTGCTGATATTTATATTCATGGTATAACATTCTGATTATGAGACTATTTTATCTGTCTATATTTAACTTAGCAAAGATACCTTCCATATATCGTTAGAAGAATTAACAAAGTAAATATTGCTTAATATATTATATAAGTGGGCGAATATAATGTCGCAATGGTGGAATGATGTATGAATTACAATGCAGGATTAAGTTACTAAACTTGCATTTTTTTCAGAGAGATAAAAACTAATGAATAACTCTGTGTATCCCCTGATCAAACATCATCACTCGTAGTATCTTAGACATATTTTTTCTACTTATACAGTTCTCCATTCATCATTAGTTTCTGGATATCAAACAGTGGAAAATCACCTCACTATTTATAGGTTTTAAAGACTTTTCTTCTATTTAACATAATTATTCAGTATATTTTGAACACACAGAATAACATTAAATATATTGAAAATGCAGGCGCTACGGTAGTTACGAATATTCGTACTTATGGGATGAATAATAGAAATTATTTGAAATTTTGTTTTCAAATTTCACTAAATTTCAAAAATTCTTCAACAATTTTAAGTAATATGATAGCAAAATATCTAGCAACCAATTTAATGTAAAATTACACAGTTAATTAACATATTATGGCAGTATTTCAAGATGGTGACGATTACATCAAAAATTCTTCGCTTTATATTCGAAACTTTTCATTAAAATCTGTGAAATAGATTTTTAATTGGTCCATTTGTGAGTATATTGCAATATACGGTATATAAACCTATTTCAGTAATTTTGGAACCAAAATAATAGCAGTTTCTGAGTTACGAATTATGTTCGTAACTAAAGGAACTCCTTTATATCAGTTTTCTTTTCAATCTCTTCAATGATATATATATGTAATAGCATTCAATGTATTCAATGATATATATATTCTTCTCTATATTACTTAATTTTTAATATTTTTGATTGCTGTACGCCCAGATGAAGAATGACCATTAGAGCCATTTGGTCTGGTATAAGAACCCAGAAGGTCCTCCGAAAGTTTAGTGTTTATATAGAAACATACTGGTTAAAAGTTTGTTATTATATGTTTTATTGATTCCATCCATATTTTTGTGGCTTCAAAATGTGAATATGGGCCTAAATTTGTGAGTGGCCCGAGTATCATTTCATTAATCTCAAGCCCTAATTGGGAACCCAGAAGGTCCTCCGAAAGTTTAGTGTTTATATAGAAGCATACTGGTTAAAAGTTTGTTATTATTTGTTTTATTGATTCCATCCATATTTTTGTGGCTTCAAAATGTAAATATGGGCCTAAATTTGTGAGTGGCCCGAGTATCATTTCATTAATCTCAAGCCCTAATTGTATATAGCAGAGTATGGGAATCATATACATTTATTTTGCTTACAGACAAGGATATTTGAAACAAAATCATGAAAAAGATTATTTCTGACTAATTTTCTGTACCATAAAAACATCAATTTGAAATTCAATTAACCAAAACTGTATTATTTCGTGTAGTTTTTTTTAAAATTTAAGTAAAAAACGAGAAATAATTTTTTTTTATTGTCAGAAAGCTATTTTCGGTGGTGTTACGCTAAAAGCTTTCAAGCTCTGAACTTTCTTTCAAATTAAATCTTTTATACCTTTTACCAATTAAGTTATTTTAATTTTAACATAATTATTCAGTAAGAACAACTTACAAGGAAATAGTATTAATAATTGATTAAACTAAATGTACTTTTATTTGTTTGTTTTTTCCAACTTTCAATTCTTCTTTAATGTTTCAAGTTAAAGTGATGAATTGAATATAAAGTTCTTTAAAGCTTCTTATTCAGAGGAGCTATCAAAAGATGCAAGAAGTCTAATATAAAAATAAAAAAGTTAAATGCACTAAGTTATGGGAATATAAATGCTTCTTCTACTGTATAATTATATGAAAAACTGAATCATTTACTTTAAAATTTCTTAATAAACATATCTTTTTGTAACATTTCACTACATAATTTAATTTATTTATTTATTGCTTAAGTAATGCACTGCTTTTTTCCACTTAAAATACAGTTATAAAACTGAATCATTTACTTTAAAATTTCTTAATAAATATATTTTTTTGTAACATTTCACTACATAATTTATTTATTTATTGCTTAAGTAATGCACTGCTTTTTTCCACTTAAAATACAGTTGAAAAATTGGAAAAGTTTGTTGTTAATGTGCTTAATTTATGTTTTACTATTTCTTATTGAGGATTAGTATTCACTTTGTGATGGCATCCTTTCAAACTAAATTAAAATTCACAGCACTTCTAGCAGTAAAGTATCATATCCATGTTTTTTTTTTTTGTGTGTACCAGCACCATGCTGTTTTAATTTCTTCTGGTAGTATCATAGTATACTACCATGAAACTACTATTCTAGTAGTACACTATTTTGTCATCCTTTTTATCCTTGTGTATGGCCACTACTTCAGTCATTTTCAATTGCTCTTTATTTTCTATTTGTTTGATTATTCCTGCACTTTCTCAGTGTGTGAAATTCATAGCATGTTACCACAACAACAGTTTTTTAAATTTTGAGTATAAAATTTCCTTGTTCCTTTAATGACATATTACACATTTATATAGTAAAAGATGACTGAAATAAGCCAAAAGTACTTTAATATTATATCATATTTTAAAAATATAATAAATATCTTTTAAATAAGGTTTTGACTATTGTTAAATGCTTCAAGAACAGACAGTAGTCTTTCAATATTTTTATAATAAATAATTTTTTCTTTACCTTAAGCATAATATGTGATATTCTGACAAACAAAACTAATTCATATAAACTTTTATTCTATTTTGTAATGAAAAGAAAAAATGTTAGAAAATGATATGGAATTTGAGATTTATGAAGCATTTAATTTACTTTTTCTTAATAGTAATATAATAACTTTTGTTAAAATTGTTTTTATGCTTCATAAAATTTTAATAATATAAAAATTTATTATGAACAATAATGTTTTAAAATAAGCAATTATCAATGAATTTATTTAATAATCATAAATTTACTATCTGAATTATTATTATTATACAATGTGTCTCAAATGTTCCAGAACTGTCAAATATCTCAAAAAATATGCATTCTATGAAAAAAATGTTTTAGACAAAAGTTATTTGATTTCAAAAGAAGCATAAGATAGTAGTATCTGTTTCATCATAGATAGTGCTGTTGATGGTGATCAAAGGCCAATTCAATTTTTTTAAATTGGAACCCCCATTTTTTTATTGCATATTCTAATTCTATGCAAAAATACAAAATTTTTATCTGAAACATTTTTCAAAAAATGAATTTATCATAACATATGAGCAGTTTTTAGTTATACCTTCAACAAATTCCACTAAAGAAGTTCCAGAACAGTTCTAAATGTTAGGCACCAATTAGTTAGTGATATTGGTTTTGCATGAGTGATTTTTTTGTGTGTTTATGAAAGAGAGGAAGTGAGAGGACATGAGATAGTATATCAATGAAAGTAATTTATTAAATGTTCAAATTGATATCCTTCCACTGTTTGGCAGAGTAATAAGTGATTGTAAAAAGTACTTAGTACATTTTCTATGTTTCTTCATAATTCTGCTAGCTCTAGATTTGCTGAATCACAAGATGGATCTTGTGATTGTTATGGCATTTATATCTACAAATCTGACAAGTTAATATATACATGAGTATTGTTAAAAAAAGATAAAAAAAAAAGATGAAAGGGGCGGAATTACTTTCCAAACAACCCAATATATTTACCTTCTTTTTTTTATATCTATTGCCTCAGCAGGGTTGCCACCTACATTATTTGTGATGAGACTTACATTTGCATTGTTTCAAAATATAGTGACATCATCTTCATATGTCTTAATAGCTAATGCAGTATTTTGCTTATCCATTATTATGACTTTTTTATGCTCTTCAATCCTAGTACATAGACATCAATCATAGTAATTGACTGCCTCTTCAATCATAGTACATAGACTTGGTTCTACCCTAAGGTGACCAGATTTTAACATTGGTAGGCCGTCTTTGAATTATTTGTTTGACAAAACTGATGAGGTCTAGCTTAAGGTGACCAGATTTTAACATTGGTAAAGCGGGACACCATTGACCGGGGATTTCTTGATTAAAAATTTGATCTATATGGAGCAACAAAAATCGTCTGAGAGACAGTTACAAAATGTTTTCGTCGTTGCCAATGCCAAAAAATGCCATTGTACAGTTGGTTGCATAAAGTTTTGTACCTAAGCGGAAGGTGTTCGGCTTTCTTCCAATAGTTCAAAGCAATGTGATTCATCAGTTCAGGCAAATTATTCGAACTCTCCGAGTATCGGATGATTCCATTAACTGTTGTCATAGCAACGGGGGTGGGTATTTTAATTGTACATGTTAATTTTTTTGTCTGCAAGATGACTTTGGATGTTCTGTAGGGAATTTTTGTTTTATTCAGGAATATTCCACCCATAAATCGATTAAATACAAGGTAAGAAAGAAGTTAATATAAAAATTATGAAAAATTTGCTTTTTTGGACAGTCCAGGTTACGACAGGTTTACCATATAAATAATGAATATAATATTCAAAAGTATGTCTAACTTCTCACACAAAGCTCGTATAGGGTACGTTCCTAAACTCAACGGTTTATAAACCGCTTTAGGCAAACGTTCCAAAACTACTGTTGAAGTTAAAACGTTTTAAACCGGTTCGTGCATCGGACTCATCGGAGTTTTTCTTCGGTGAATGACGCTAGAGGACTATTTAA
Source organism: Olivierus martensii (assembly GCA_000484575.1). Classification (NCBI taxonomy): domain Eukaryota; kingdom Metazoa; phylum Arthropoda; class Arachnida; order Scorpiones; family Buthidae; genus Olivierus; species Olivierus martensii. The sequence continues at coordinate 17,065 of AYEL01084640.1, forward strand.
AATGGCGTCAGCAAAGTTTTTAATTAAAGAAACCTTTATATTTTTTATATAAAGTGGCCTGCATGTAATAAATAA
>AYEL01084641.1:0-33104 GCA_000484575.1 Olivierus martensii
GCGGCGCTCAACTTCCGCTTTCGATTCGCTATTTTGGTTTTGATTTGGCGGTTAGTTTGATGATGATATAAGACGCAATTCCTGGTAAGTTATTAATTTAGATGATGAACAATGATGTAAAATATGAAAATAAATTTTTCTTAAACAGTTAGTGTTAAATTTATTGTAGTTATTCATTGTGAAATTAGCTAATGGCCGGAATCTCACAAAGCAAGAACCAATTACTATATTTTCCATAGCGTTAATACTTCGATTAGTGCGAGAAATTCGTGGAACCAATTATTCGCACTAATCGAGGCCTACTTGTATTTGATTTGCTGTGAATTTTTTTTTCTCAATAATAGCTTCTATTTATAAAAAAAAATTCATAACAGGTTTAGGATAAACTTAAACCATCTGTAAAATTAAATCCTACCAGTACGATTTAAGCTTACACATGACGAAATAGGCACATAGGTCAACTTGAATTCAAATTTACGGCGCTTGAATATAGGGCACTGACTGTTGGTGTAAAAACGAGAAATAAATTTGAAAATAGACATAGTTTCATACAGAAATTTTTCTCACTGATTCTCACGAATAATAATTATATAAAATCCTTAAGAATCAAGCAAACATTTTAATGGAAAGTAATCCGAAAACTTATCGTTTTATTAAAGTTGATGCATAATTCCGTAGCGTTTTAAATATAGGTTTGTTAAGTTTGTTTGTTTAGTGTTTTATTTATGAAATTCAGTTAAAAATTTGACCAATTTAAATTTTTTTATTTTCTAATTTTAAGAATTTTTTCACAAATGATTGATGAATACAAATCGATATTAGCAATAAAAATGTCTATAATGTAATACAATAGTGATAATACGTATTACATCATAAAATAAAAAAAATGCTATGCATATATTTTTTATTCGCTGTCCTGTTTCATCTATCCTCATAATTTACATATGAAAATGACCTCGTTTAACGCTGTTTCATTTAGCACTTTGTTTCCTTGGAGCGTATCCCTCGAGTTAAACAGGGTCTTACTGTATGTGAAATATAGCTTGTTTTTAAATTTGTTCTAGCTTTTATTTTTGATAATTACATTTTCTTTTTATTGATTTCTTTTCAATTTAAGCAAGTTTTTGCAAATATTGTTTCTAAGTAATTATTGTTTTTCCTTGTTAGAGGTTGATTTTTGATTATGAATTCAATTTCAGCAACAACATTTGCACTAACTTATGTTTTAATGCACTTGGGCCATTAAAATCTAAACCAAATCTCCGGGTATAGATGATTTTGTTGTGTATTGACAGAAGTTTTGTTAATTACATGGTTATTCTTCCATAATTGTTAAACTACTTTTTTAGTTTAAAGTGTTTCTTATCCCAATAGATGTTAACAGTGTTTTTACTGTGTTGTTGATTGATATTAAAAATTTTATTATTATTAATTAATTTCTTGATTTTATAATTTAATAAGTTAATGCATTTTAATTTAAAGTTAATTGCTGAAGTTAGACTAAATTTTAAATTTTTTTGACATCATGAGTTTGTATTATTGACCTTATCGAATTGGGTAATTGTAGAGTCTGAAGAAGTGTCCTTTTCTTGCATGGTTCTTGAAATAGAAAATGTCTATTTTGAGTTGTTGAACTTTGAACAGAAGCTCTTTTAACATGTCTCTTGGTTCCATATCTTGTATGTAAGGAAATAGAAAAAAAACTTGAATGAATACTAAGAAAATTCTAGGTTTGGTTGAAACCTTTAATAAATATATATTCATGCAGTGTAGTAATGAAATCAGGTTAGCACTTTATTGAAACAATAAAATAAAATACATAATTTAACACCAAAATTTAACATAAAAGTAAGTAGCAGCTGAGGAAGGCACCAAGTGCATTGAAAACGTTTTTGATTAAAGTTTTTGACTGCAAAAGGCTTTGCATTTTACTTTTTTGTCTTTGCTTTGTGCAGTCTTGTTGAACTTTTATTGTAAAAATTTAACATTTCATAAAACTTTTTCATAATCAAAAATCAACCTCTAACAAAGAAAAACAATAATTACTTAGAAACAATATTTGCAATAACTTACTTAATTTAAAAAAAAATCAATAAAAAGAAAATGTTTTTATCAAAAAACAAAAGCCACAACAAATTTAAAACACATAATTTACAACCAAAATTTAACATACTACACAAACATTTTTAACAAAGCATGAATTGTATTTAAAATCTAATGCAACTGCTTAGAATCATATGACTACAGTGAAACCCCGCTCGTGCGTTCCCGTATCGTACGACTTTCCCGCTTTAAACGTGTAAGATACAGTAGAAATTCTATCTTGAATCTCACAGGAACAAATAAAAATTTGGTATATAGAGTTTTTGAGATATCAAGGTTCAATTTTAAATAAAGATTTTTATATGAATAACACATACTGTAGTTTTTTAATACTGTATAAGACGCTCTTTTTTCCATGAATATTAGCCTCTAAATACTCCTGTAACATATAAACCAAAGGCTGAAATATCACTGGATAAACACAATCATATTAACAAAAACATAACAATTAGAAGTGAAACTTAGAAAATGAAACTACTGTATGGCATGTTCAGTATTCTGAGCATGCACAAAAAAGTTCCTGTTATCAGTAGCACATTTATGTTCTTTTGTTAAATTTAAATTCTTTGTGTTTAGACTCTGAAAGCAAGGGAAAATTCATAAGTATTTTCAATTTCTCTAGTACAAAAATTATAAACTAATTTGAGATAGCAAGGATTTTGAAGAAAATACTTCGAGTTAACCATTGAAATTACATTAGTTTAATGCTGAAAGTGCACGAAAAAAATTTTTCCCACATACCAAGGGTTTTGTGATAGATTCAAGATAACGAGGTTACACTGATATTCCATAAACTCTGCAAATTACGAACTAAATTTTTAAAATTTAGTTCATAATTTTAATGATTAGTGCTTATGTTTTTTTAAAACTTAGGTTACGCTGTATTTTAATGATGATGATATAAATTTATCATTATTTTTAATACTAAGAAAACTTCACTAAAGGAAATAATAAAAACAATAAATTTCATAAGTGCTAATTTAAAATTTCAATCCCAACTAGAAGATTAAAGATCACTCCCGTTCCTTAATGTTATTATAAATAGACGTACGAACAGTTAGTTTCTCAAAATACAAAAAGCTCTGCAATGTCCAGAAAACAATGAATTATTACTCACTTTGCCCAACATACATCAAAAAAATATTTATCCTGTAATACAACAATAATTATGAACAGACCAAACACAACAAAAATGTAGAAATCCATACCTCAAAAAGAAAATTCTTTTGAACAATTACTTGTTAAAAATAATTAATGGGAATAGAAATTTTTGAAAAATAAATGTACTTTTAAGGAAAAGCAAATTTTTCTATAGTTTCTCATATGTCCAAGAGATTTTTGAACAGCTACAGTATAAGTTACATAATACCAATATCAATATTATTCCAAATTTAAACAACAAAATCAGAAAATTAATACATAATACAGATATTATCAAAATTTGATATTTTCAAAGAAAAAGGTATTGTTTACCAATTAAGATATAATTGTCCAAATTCATATTATTACATAGGTAAAACATGCAGATCTCTTAACACTAGATATAAGGAACACAAGAGAGCAATAACCAAACAATATGAAAATTCTCCAATCCACATGCAGTGTTCATATTTCAACTATAGAGTATTGAAAATTAAAACATTACTTCTCTTCAAGAGAAAAACAATTATATATAGAAAATAAAAGAACATTTACCCATAATCACCAAAACTCAAAACCTAATGAATCTAAACACTGACCTTGAAATTAATAGCTGTTGGTCACATATATTTCTCAATATCAACTTCCCTTAAGCCAGTGGTTTCCAAGCTTTGTGTCTGCACCCCTCCTTTTTTCATAAAAATTTGGTACACCCCTCATTCTCATAGCAGTCTAATTTTATAAATACTTTCTACTTACAGTTAAATACTACAAAATAATATACGCTATAAATAAAATCAATATATTCTGTATAAAAAAAGTTCTTATACATAAAAAAATATACAAGGTTGTTCAATAAGTTCGCGGAGCGCCATCTATTAGTCAAAATTAGAACTAAAACTTCGACGCCATTTTCATATTTGTTCTTTCTTAGAAACACGTCAAAAGTTTCATTTCGATCTGTTAATTTATTCATTGTTTAACCGCCCTTTATATCTAACGTGTTGTGCCTTTTTTTCAATATGGATAAAATTGAGCAAAGTGCAGTTATTAAATTCTTTGTAAAGAAAGGTTTAAAGGCAATGGAAATTCATACCGAAATGGTGAATGTGTTGGGTGAATCTGCTCCTTCAAAAACAATGGTTTGCAAGTGGGCTAGTTTGTTCAAAAGTGGTCGTACCAGCCTTGAAGACGATCTGCGAGAGGGACGTCCAAAAACTGCATCAACACCGGAAATCATCGGAAAAATACCGGATATGGTATTGGAAGACCGTCGATTGACTGAAAGAGATTTAGCAGAGGCTTTAGGCATTTCATTGGGCACAGTGAGCAATATTTTGAGTGTTAATTTGGGTTTCAAAAAACTATGTGCAAAATGGCTGCCGCATTCTCTAACGATGGAGCAAAAACACATTCTTGTATGAAATTTAAGTTAATGATGATCGATTTATTAAGTATAGCGTACTTTTAATTTTTAAATTACTGTATTCACCCAAAATTATTCGCTATTTAAAAATACTCCGTGCTTCTCGATATATAACGTGCACTATTATTTATCTGACGTAAAGTTTAAACAATTAATATTATTTTTGCATTCTATTACAGTATTTAATAATGTACAGTATTTTTTGTAACATTTCAACGAACTTTTTTTTATTATGACGTCATCAGAGTTTCGTGCGTTTTCCCGGCTCGTTCGACTTTTCGGGCCGGTCCCCGAAAAGTTTCAAAATCGGGGTTTCACTGTATATAGGAAAAACAAAACAAACCTTAATCATCAGATATAAAGAATATGAACACATCATTAAATTAAAATGTAATACATTACCAGTATATATAATTTAACTGCACTCTTAATAAAGAAAGTCATAATTCTATATACAGATAAAAATACCATATTACATCGAATATAGGCCGCACTTTTTATTCGAATTTTTAAGTCGTAAAATATGAGTGCGGCTTAAATTCAAAGCGAATATTTTAACATCTTATTTCTCCCGATCTCCCATTCCCCAACGTTCGGGCTTTTGCTTTACGCTCTACACATGCGCATAGCCCTCTCGACGTGGGGCCCACCTTGACGTGGTGAGAGGGCTTACCGGCTGTCACTATGCTCGTATCTGTTTTGCAGCCGGGCCGATACTTTCATAGTGACAGGGATTGACTAAGTGGCTCCTAGTGTCTGGTGGTATCCGGCGAAAGTCGCCCCCACACTATTTCTGGCTTGAGCGGGGGTTGGTGTGCTCAGCGGCTCGTTGAAAGGGTTTGCCACCGGCCCGAGTAGAAGCCGTGGGGCCCCTAGCTGGATGACCGCCACGGACTCGTTTGACTTTCTATGGAGTGGTCCTGCAGCAACATCCCGGTCGGCCTAGGAACGATGCCCAGCCTCGGCCCCCGGGTGGCTGTCCCTAGTGAAGAAATTCCTATAGGGTCGGTAGAGCTTGGCCGCTCCCACCCCTCGCCGGTGGGCGCTCTGTGGTTCGTCATACGACCGTCCGAGTCCGTACGGGTCGGGATTAAGAATTGGCTCGTCGTATGCCCCGCGTGAGGTACAAGTCCTCTAAAAGGGTCCCAAATCCCAAGGTGGCGTACCGTGCCGACGGGATGAATGGCGGAGGGATAGAAGCCTTAACGGTGCCCACCCGAGAATTGGCCGAACTCGGGCTGTAGGAGATTTCTTCTCCAGGGCGGGGGAAGTTCGCTTCCCTAGGGAATCACAAAACCTCGGGGAGTTGATCCGAGCCAAACATTTTTGGACTCGTATCTTGCAAATCCAATAAATTTTTGTACTCTATCTCAAAAAATAAAAAAAGTCCAAAATTATTTTCTCAATAAATTAGGTATTTGTTATGTATATTAGTACCTATTTAAGTAAATAAAAATGTTTCTTATTTTTCAATACCTATTATAAAATCTTTTTTTTCCGATTTTTCAATTTTAAAATCCTACTGCGGCTTATATTCAATGTAATACGGTAATTACATCAGGAAAATAAAAGAACATATAGCCATTGTTAAAAATAATAATAATAATAATAGCTTGAACAAATAAACTTAAAATTTAGGAACAAACATATCCAGCATATGCAGTGCCAGATGGGGCCCCTAGGCCGACTAGGTCGCGTCCTAGGGGCCCCAAAACTATCAATATGTTTTCAACTTTTATAAACTTTTGATAAAAACCCATTTTTTCTTATTAAAAGTGCTAGATAGAAAGTAAAATTTTAAAGGTTCCTTATAAGTTATAAGGAGCCTTTAAAATTAGACATAACTGATTTGAATTTTTGTTCATTATATTGTAAGTTATAACAAAGTTATTTCAGAGATGATTATTATTTTTAGGGGCCCCAAAGTCTTGCTCATTCTAGGGCCCCCAAAAATGCAAATCCGGCATATAATACAAAATCATACCCCTGTAATAATATGTAATGGTCTATTGCACATAATTACCAGTCACTTGTCAAAACAAACCAACTACAATGGTTCATGTTCAAATTGAACAAAACTTGCTCCTTTAATACCTCTGAACATCACAAGATGGATAAAATGGACCATTATAAGTTTCTAATGTTGTTATACCATCATCATCATCATATTATTCAGAATCTTCAATTTTAACACTATGTAAGCTTTTTTTATGATTATGTAATATTTCTTTTGTATTATAAACTTCACTAAAATTTTATTATTTATAGATTGTTCTAAAAATATCCATGTAAAACTGAAGGGGGAAAAATTTTCAAAATGCATATTTTACTTTTATGGATGATTACAGAAATAAAGTTTTTTATTTACTGATCTTCATTGTTCAGCTAAACTGTCTCCATTGCTACATTGCATGAATACTCATTTATTAGAGTTTCAACCTAATCATCTCTTGGTGTTGTCAGACACTTTCTAAAATCGGAATTAAAAATCTCATCACTTTATTGTAAATTTTAATGTATAAGTTAAATTATTATTATTATTATATATATATATAAATTATGCATTTTTCAATTTATTTATGTGCAAAAAGAATTATTGTTTTGCCACTTCAATTGCATTGGAATTAAGAATAAGGCTGATATGAATCATTCTGGCTGTGATTAGTTGTGTTTTGTTTCTGTAAAGTGCTAATTGATGTAAAATATCTTAATTTTGAATGCAGTGCATTTAGTTATTTATTTTTAATATTATTAAATATTATTGTAGATTTCAGATGTAGAGCCCCAAATTCCAGAAAAGCTTATCTGGGATACCTTAGGTACCAAGCTTTGCAGATAAATGGGACCTATTTGTATTGATTTGTTTAAATATATACCAATACTCAGTGATTTGTTTTCTACTTTCACTTAAACAAATGTCTAATTATATTTCTTTTGCTTGATTTCTATAAAAAAGGAATAAAAATTCATGTAACAATTTTTTTGTAAAATATTTCTGATGGCATTAAATTTTCATTTTTATACCTACACTATGCTATATAATCATATAATCTACTGTGTGCATATATTAATTTTATATAACCAATCCATTTATCAATGCACATATTTGTACATATTAAATTTAGACATTGTTGAACTTGTGCAGTTTTCAACTTAAACATAATTTTTCAGAACCACTTAAACACACATGCAGAGGGTCTGTTCTATTATAAAAGTTTTTAGAATTACTAGCATTTATATAATGATAAGCAAAATTGATATTAGGATTAATTTTATTATGAACTTATATATTAACTGGCTTTTCAATACCTTAGATATTAAAACAATAATACATCACCTTATTAAATTCATTGACTCTATATTAAATAATTGCAGTGTATTATATTCCATTTCATTATTGTTGCATCTAACTATATCTTGGTAATTTCATAAATCATAAAAAAAATACATAAAAATTAATATCTTATCGTTCTTAGGTTATTTCTATGAAATTGAAAATAATTTAGCTCTTTTGCCTAATTAAATTTTTATGCTATATGACGGGTGTTCAACCCGTCAAGCGCAGAGATATTCTTGGTTGATCTTTTGTTTATTTCTTCCAAGTTGGTTTTTCCTTACAAATTTAATTAAAACTGAAATAATAGTTTATTCATCATTATTTTGTATTATTTTTTAATTCTCTCTAAGTGTATTGCTTCTGTTTATTTTTTGTTAAAATTGTCAAATCACTAATTCTCTTATCATTTGGAAGTATACACATGAAAAATTTTCAGTATTAATTGATATGGCACAAAAAATTCTGTCGTATTTTGAATCAACATACTTATCAGAATCTGTTTTTTCCAATATTAATGTCATTAAAAAATCAAGAAATCAAATTGCAAATGATCATTTGGATGATTGTCTGTGAATGGCCATTTCTTCATATCAATCTGACGATGAAAATATTGCGAGCTCAAAACAATGCCAAATTTCGCATTTAACTTTTTTAGTTTTAATCAGCTAGAATTTCCTTAACTTGAGTTTGTAAGCAATCTGTTGTTTTTTCTAACTTTGGTTTTCCAAAATAGAGAAATAAATATTTTATCAATATATTTGTTTTATTTGTTGAATTAAAATAATTAAATGTGATGAATAAATTTTTAAATGCACAAATAAAGTTTTTTGGACTGGGAGAATGAGTCCTCTGAAGTGAGTGAGTGCATTTAACTGCATAGTCATGCAAAATCAAGTATCAAGTTGGGGGAATGTTATGTATGAGAGTCGTTCAAATATAAACCGGGATATTTCAATACAGATTTATTTATTGATTTATAAAAATACAAATGGAGTGCCTTATTTTTCTACATAGTTTCCTTCAACAGAAATACATATTCTCCATCAGATAGGAAGCTTTTTGATCCCTTCATAGAAAAATGATGACGACTGTCCAAGTAGTCAATTGCGTACGTACTGTTCAACTGCAGCATCATTTTCAAATCTTTCTTCTCCTAATATCTCCTTCAGTGGATCAAACAGATGGTAGTCAGATGGGGACAAGTCTGGACTGTAAGGTGGGTGTTCAAGAGGTTGCCAGTGTAATTTAGTGAGTTTATCACAAGTTAGAGCTGCTGTATGCAGCTGTGCAATGTCATGCAGAAGGAGGACATCATGAATTGGTTGCCTGGGTTATTTGTTGCAATAAGCAGTCTTGGCCACATCCAGAAACTGACAGCAGTAGGCCACAGTCACCATTGTCAATCATATAGGAAGTCAATCGGCAGTACATCTTTTGAGTCCCAAAATACAGTAGCCAAAACTTTACCAGCTGACAGCCAAGTCTTGGCCTTGATCAGTGCCCCCCCTCCAACTTTCCTCCACTCCATACTTGTCCTCTTGTTCTCTGGGGTATAGTAATGGACCCATGTTTCATCACAAGTCACAATATGGTCCAAAAAAGCCTCTCCTTCTTGTTCAAAGCAATTCAGAAGTCATTGACAGATGTCTTTCCACATATTCTTTTGTGCCTCGCTGAGAAGACATTGAACCACCTTGCTGATATTTTTCTGTATCTGGTTGTATTCAATACAATGGTATGGACACTTCCAACACTTATATCCACCTCTGATGCAATCTCAGTAACAGTAATGCAGTGATAGCCTTCTACAAGCTCACGCACAGCCTGAATATTGTCTTCATTGATGCTGGATGCCATTTATGGCTTTGATTTTCCACTTTATCATGACCATTTCGAAACTGGGCCCAATAGAACACTTAGGTTTTATTCAGAGTAGCATCACCAAACTGTACTTGGAGTCTCTTCAAAATTTCACTTGATTTCACACCTTCGTTGGCGAGAAAACGAATAATAATGTGTTGCACAACAGACCCTGGTATTTTTTGTTCACTCATGGCGATACTGAAATGGCGGATGTCAATTTGAGGGCCGTGCGCATGGCTTTCCCCTCTCCATTCTCCCGCCACCAATCTCCTGGCGTGGTGTGCTGCTGATGTCACTATTTGAGTCAAATGAACAAAAATTCCAGTTTATATTTGAATGACCCTCATATATAAGAGAGCCGATCGCCGAATAACTCAATATAGAAAAGTAGCTTGCATAGTAAAAAAGGTTGAACATCGCTGCTATATGATATAAGAAGAATTGGTTATGTTTGTTGTATGTGATTTTATATATATAAAATATCATATTTGATTTTGCTGTTCTTTTCAATAATTTGTAATTATAAATTTTTATATTTAATATTTGGTTATATATTCTGAAAAAAATTTAATTTACAAATATACACTATTAATACAAAGTATTAGTAGTGTTTTATTCAAACAAAATCCTAGATAGTACATATTAAAATTGGAGATTACATACATAAATGCATAATATGTAGATTAAATATAAACAAATTAAATATTGTACATTATCACAAATAGAAAAATTCTCAAAAACTATACATCCAGAAATACCGAAACAGAACATGGTATGTATTAATAAATCACATTGTATATCATCAAACTAAAAAACAGACTCATCACTTTGCTAACACAAGACTAGAATTCTAGCTTTATGTAAATTTCTTTAACCTGTTATATGTTGAAGACATGAATATCTTGAACTGTTGGTGTGCGTGCTAATGACATGAAGTTGACATCTTATTTCTGGTACATTTTTTTACAAAAATAAATGATAATTAAAATTTAATCTTGTTTTTCTTAGTCATTTTGGTTGATTTGTTTAAATACTAGCCCCTCTGATGATGATTTCTAAATTTTTCAGTTGGTAAAATTTTTTTATAATTAACCTTTTATGAGAGGTATTTTGAATGGATCCTGTTAATAGAATTGGAAGTTTTTTAATCCCTTTTTATCAATTTTTTTTAATTTACTATATTCATATTATTCTAATTTTGTGATGAGATAAATATTAATTTTGGAATTTAAAAAAAAAAAGCGAATTTTTCATGAGCTATAAAATATGCAAAAGTGAAAGTATTGAAGATAGAATTAAGCAATGTTTTCATATTAAAACAAACAATATTATTTGTTAATTGTTCATATTTTGTTTCATTTTCTCTATTATTTATGCAATAAATGAGAAAATCCAAATGCAAATGGTCATCTGCCATTTAAATGGGTATAGCATTTTTATTGCTTTATTATAGCCATTTGCTTTCTGGGAAATTATGGCCAAGTGTACTTTGTCATGGCATGTAGTTGTTGTATTGGATCGATTGATACAGTAATCCATCTGCAGTCCAATTAGAACAGTGTCTGCCAAACTTTTTTACTTCATGGCACATTGAAGCAAGGGAATTTGTTTCACGGCGCACCAAATAAAAATCTGAAAAAAATTATTTTATTAATACGAATCAAAATATTAATATAAGTAACAATAATAAAATATTATTATTTTATTGAAATTAATAAATAGGTAATATAAATAATAATTTTATTAATGAGAAGAATGCGATTTATTTTGAGAAATAATTATATCAAGACGTGGTTCTAAATTAAATAAACATACATTCTCATTTACCATCAGTAATCGTTCCCGTTTTTTTTTTTTTTTCCCATGAGAGCTGAGAAACCTAATTCAGATAGATACAACGATCCAAACGGAAACAAGAATTGAATGGCTGTAGCAGCTAATCGAGGATATTGGCTCAAAGCAAAATCCAAAATGCTGACAATTCTAGCTCAGAATGTGAAGATGTGCACAGGATCATTTCTCAAGTCTCTTCCATTTTTTTCATCTATTACTGCCAGATTTGTATCGTAGTATTTTGCGATTATTATTATCACATAAATTCGTATATGGACTGAATTTTATGACCAAGAAATGTCCTATATTAGACATTTTTAAATCTTTCGCGGCACAGTAGTGTGCCACAGCACACAGTTTGGCAAACACTGAATTAGAACAATGTAAACAATATTATAGCTTTTTTTGACAGATGAAACCATTTTTATATATATTAGATTTTCTGATATAAATTAAAAAACTTATAAAAAAATACTGCTAAAAATTAAATAGATGAAGTAAGGACAAGATAATAAATATAAAATTTTAATAAAAGTGACGGTATTTCATAGAATTTATGTAATTTTTTTAATAATTATATAATTCATGCATAATTGTATGACTCCTACATGACATCATCATTTTGCAGAACAAACAGTTGAAATTAAGAATTTGATGAATATTTGACGTCATCCTTTCACCAAAGTATTAAGTCATATAATTAATACAAAAATACAGTATAATAGAAATTAAGTTAAATTATTATACTCCCTTTTTTCTTTATCTCTGAAGCATTAATGAATATATTTGTTGATAAATTTTAATGTGTATTTTTATTTTATTTTTGTAATTTCTTGCTTTTTATATTATATTTAGCCATAAATTTTATGATGGGAGTGACGACGACAAATCATGGAATGACTTTATCGACTCCTGTGACACCATTTTCTGGCAGGTTGGTTGACTGTTTAAAATACTATTCAAATTTAAATAATTTTTGTAATTTTATATCAAATATTTTATTAAAAGATGGCAAGATGGAACATTTACCAGTAGTAGTGCATTAGGTATACCTGTTCCTTCTTCTCTTCCACAAGATAGTCTTGGCAATTCAGCTGTGCCTTCACCAATGGATACAAGTGAACCAGCATTTATAGCATCACTTTCTAATGAAACAAATGAAATAGCATGTTCTTCAGAAACTCCATTGGCAAATAACCAAGAAGTAATAAATACTCTCAATACAGAACAAGATGAAACATTGCATATGGATGCAGAATTGGCAAATATGGAAAGAGAAGGGCAAATTTCAATGTTTACTGGAGGTATAATTTTATTTTGTTTAATAATAATGCCATTATTAATGTTATTATATTTAAGTAATTATTTAACTAAAATAGTTTTTTCACCATTTAAAAAAATCAAATAAGTTATTATAGTAATCTTAGATGATTAATTATGAAGGTGTACAGTCATCTCTGCTATAACATGGTTGTTGTTTGTGAAATTTTGCATTATAGAAAAATCTCTTAATAAAAGTAATTAGATGTATAGAAAAAATAGAAACTAGTCATAAAAAATTACTTAAAATTGAGATAACTTTATTATTTAGCTTAATTCAAAGAACTATACAGTTTAATTACATGTTAAATTTATATTTTATAATAAAATAATACAGCAAATTTAGCAGTTTAATGATAACTTATTATGTAAAACATAGTAGTTTTTGAACCATCCATACTAGCAGTGAAGGAAGGTATATTTATAGGATTTTAGATTTTTTTAATATGGGTATTCATAAATTTTAAAAAATTTTTCAGATCACTTTTTCAAATATAAATTATTTTTCATTTGATTTTATACATCTTAAAAGCTTCTTCTAACTTCCTATTGATCCTGATCTCAGATTTCCAAGCATTCAGGTTTATTCCAACAATACAGCTTGCTTTAATTTATATAATTTTTTCTAATGGAATTCATTATACACACATTTCTGCTATATTAACCAATATCAAGTCTTTTCATTATGTTGAAAAAGTTTATAACATTAGCTTCTTTAAGTTCTATGTCTTTCTTTTATCTTCATCACCAAAAATCTGATCATTGGAACTTACTATAAACATCTTTATTTTTATCTTTCCATATTTTTGTATTAGATAAAAAATTTGCTAGAAAAGAATGAAAATTGCAAAATTTCTTTTAACTAGCATTTCACAATAAAAATCTGAGTTAACTGATCATGTGATGTCTACACCATAATACACTTACAAATGCATACTCACACAATACTCTATCTTTTTCATACTTTGTGATATCATGTTTGAATCTGCAGATGAATAATAGTTATCCCAGCATTCATAAATGAATGCTGGGATAACTATTATTCAGTACTAACTAGCATATTATGAATGTATATTTTCAGAAATAAATATATTTGACTTTAGTGAGATTGAAATAGATAGTCAATCAAAAGTTTGTTTTACTAAGAAACATTATCACTTTTTTGATCAGGGATGTTAGTAATATTATAGAAAATAAACTAAATATTCAGAATATTTTATTGATGTAATTACTACTTATTTCCATTTCACTTGTAGTTTCAGTCTATAAATGATTGATTCACAGCACAATTTAAAATGAAAAACTTGATTTATTAAATAATTAAAGTACTTTCAACTTTAATAAGTCATCTTTAGTAATTTTAAGTCTTATTCGTAGACCCTCTTTGCTAATGCAGTTGTTAATCTGGCTGCCTGTATATCACTTTGATATTCCTTAAGCCTAATATCAAAAGCTCTTATTGTACTACCTATATATATTTTGTGTTGTTGGAGGGTGTTGTTATATAATGGTATAGTGTATACCCCAGATTGTTTGTGATTGGGTCGGAGGTTTGATTTTCTTTACCATGTGGTACGTGGTATTTAGTCTACTATATGGTAGTATGAGGGTTTTTCTTTCAAGCACTTTTTTAAGTGGTTTCATTGGGATTGTATATGAGACCGATGTTAGATATGTCTGGGGTTGTTCATGTGTATGGGTTAGTAGTGTATCACTTGGTTGTGTCTGTACGGAATCCCATAATGTCTGTATAAAACGGGGCGTGTATCCATGTGTTATAGCATGTTGTACTATTGTGGCATATTCTTTATCGATAGCTTGTGGGTGATTGCAGTGTGTTTGTATACGTTTTAATAAAAAATGGAATGCCATTGTTTTATAGGTATATGGATCAGGCGACCATCTGGCTATAAAGATGGGAGCATATGTATCTTTTCTGTAGACTGGTGTATAAAATATTCTGTTTTTTATACAATGCTTACATCAAGGAAATGTATGTTATGCTCAGATTGTTGTTCTGTTTTAAGATCTAAACCTAGGGATTGGTCATCAAAGGCAGACAACATGTTTGTTGTGAAAGTGTTTTGTCTGATATTATGAATACCTTAACATTAAGTGTATATGTGTGTTTAATATAGGTAGTAAAATTTGTTCCTTATGCCTTATGACTAGTTCAGCCATGATACCAACCATTGCACCACCTATTGGGACACATCTTTTGTTTGTAATAACACCCATTATACATATATACTGACAAGTGAGTTGTATGCTATTAAATGGCAGAGATCTCTCAAAAGACAAGGTGTAACTGCCATCCATTGTGTGTTTCAAGTAAAAACCTATATAAGAATAAGCATGCTGGAGCTAAGCTTATGGATGGGTAGAGTTTTGAATAATCTGCTATGATAAATGTATCAGTTTCTTGTATGTTATGTGAATTTAAAGATTGTAAGAATTTTGTAGATGAGTCCACTGTGTAAGTATAGTCTGCCATTTTCGTTGAACACCATTGTGCTAGCGTCTTCTCCAGGGGAGTGAGTGGTGAATGCGTTTTATCAACCATTTTTATTGATGGGATATGTTTAAGTAAATCAAGCATTAGTTGTACAAATTATAATATAACAAACAATTATTATTTAGAATTACAAAATTGTAGTAGTGGTCTAAAAATTATAAACTAAAAACATTTACTTATGGTTTGTTATTACTTATAAAGTAAAAATTTTTTACTTAAAGTTAATGTTTAATAAGTTTTAAATATTTAACAATATGCACACTTGTATACTGGGCCGTAACTAGGGCATGGCAAAAGCGGCATTTGCCATGGGCGCAGCTTGATTACAGGCGCAAATTTTTTAATTGATATCTATTATTTGCGGGCAAATGACTTTTTTTGATAAACGTTCGCAGACATAGTGTTATGTTTTTCTTTCATTTTATTTCTTAGAAGATATTGCGGCTGGGGACATCAACATGACGACCGATGCGGAATTTTTGCCTGAAGAGACGTTGGGTAATTATCACTGACTCACCGTTTTTCACGAAATGATATTGCGGCTGGGGACATCAACATGACGACAGATGCGGAATTTTTGCCTGAAGAGACGTTGGGTAATTATCACTGACTCACCGTTTTTCACGTACGTGTCATAAGCAAATATGCGGTGTTCTCGAGTCCACAAGCATGATGGATACTAAATGGCAACTCAAGGGGAGTTGAAGGCCACCTCCCGCACCTCCTACTCCCTCCACAAGCCGAGTATGGTACGTTCCAAAAACATCCGTTTCCCGTGACTCACCCTGTATAATTAATTATATCATCTTGAAAGTGTTTCTGCCAAGGAGTTTGAATATAATTCTTGCGCGACACCTTCAAGATGTATTACAGTAAACACCCGTATAACGTGCTCTCCAATAACACGAATTCATATAACGAAATCGCTCTTCTATAACACGACGCCCTTCGTGTAATGTTATACAGTACCTTGAAAGTGTCGCGCAAGACATTGTCCCTTTCAAGATGGCGTTGCACACAGGTATCGATACTTTGTTGTGATAAGTACTTTTTTATTTAGCTACTTATCGGTTCCGTTTTCGCGATTGACTTATATACCGATTTGCTACTAGTAATATGACTAAAAATATGCAAAAATCTCGGATTCCGTGAAATACAGAATCTTGCCAATAATTTGACTTACCTTTGCCTTGAACATAGTTAAAAGATTTATTGCTATATTCGTAGTCTTCTTCCAGAAGTGTTTATCCTGTTATCCTCCTGTATTATATAATTATGAAAAATTTTATATTTTAACATCTAAAATGAATTTATTTGCTATGGATTGTTTATGATTATTTCTTTGGAAATAAAAAATTCCAACATGTATTGGCAGTGCGGCTCGCCTACCGGTAAAAAAAAGCAAATCGTCATCTGGAGTAAAGGTTCCGCCATTCGGGCTAGGGCTCTAAATAAGAGGTATGTTCATCCGCCATTTTTGGTCTTGCACATTCAAGGTCTAATAAAAACAGCTAATAAACTTTTATAAGCATTCATTTCTTGCGCAATTGGCAAAGAAAATACTTATACATCAGCACGAATACACCTACATACAATTTTATAAAAGTTGTTCGAACTGCCAACCATCAAATTTAATGCAAATATAGCATCGTCGAACGAAACTCTGCTGCACTCTCTCAAAAATCCCCGGCATTCCACATACCACATCAGATGTTACGCACCACACACGTCTAGGGCTCTAAATAAGAGGTATGCTCATCCGCCATTTTTGGTCTTCGCACTTCATCGCTCTAATAAAAACAGTTATTTAACTTTTATAAGCATTCATTTCTTGCGCATTCGTAAAGAAAATACTTACCATGTACTCTGTTATTGGTTATCCTGGTTTATATGTATATTTGTCGATATAATAAATAAATAAATAGTAATTTCGATAAAATACAATTATTAATGTTTTCAATGGTGTTTTATTTAATTCCGTATTTTAAGAAATTGAACCGATATTAAATGATGGATGCATTTACATTTTAAAACAATTTATACGCTAAGTTATATATTTTCCCTTTAAAATGGCATATTTATCCTGTAAGAGTGCAACCCGCAAGATACTTGTAATCAGTATAGTACAGAACAAGTGTATATGACAAATAGAAATAAACTGTACGAGATTCCTTATCGATTAAAAACTGTTATGCAAAGATTTTTTAGTAAAATTGAAGCATTTTTATGATGATGGATGCATATGCATTTTAAAACAATTTATATGCTAAGTTATATATTTTCCCTTTAAAATGGCATATTTATAGAAATCATATTTATCCTGTAAGAGTGAAACCCGCAAGATACTTATAATCAGTACAGTACAGCAGTACAGAACAAGTGTATATGACAAATAGAAATAAAATTTAGTGATTATTTAATTTTTGTTTAATTCTATATGCAAAAAAATTTTGATATTTGAATGCACTTTGTTATAGAGTATAATAATATAACTAATTCTAAAAAAACAATTTTATTTTTTTAAATAATTACCTCTTTTTAAAATGGCGGAACATTTTTTATAAATAATTACTACTATAAAGAAATATTTGTATATTAAAAATTAAGGAAAACAAAAACTGCAATAGGGAAAAATAGAATCAACTCGATAAAAAAAAAATTATTTCAACATATTACATAACTTTTAGTTTTTTAGCCTTAAAATTAGCCTTAGATAAAATTCAATTCTACTTTCAAGATAAAGCAATTGAGCCTGCCTTATAAGTAGATTTTTGTTTAACTTTAGCCTTTTCGTGATTTCAGAATAGGTTTTTAATTCTCATTATATGTTAATTTCAATACTTATTTCACAAAGTTTCCAATTTGCTACTGGTTTCCGTCTGTCACAATTCTGTACCCATATTGTACTTCTATCCGTATTTCTTAGAAATATAAGAGCCGGAACCTTTTGAAAAACTATTTATTCAATTTGGAGCTGAACAACCTCCCATATCAGCAAAAAAGTGCACAAATCACGATACCAACAAACAACTACTACTGACCAAAAATGGCTGCCGATGAGTATACCCCTATCTTAATTCGGGCTTAAACGTCACTTCCTTTAAAATGATGGTCGCAAAGCATCATGGTTGTGATGTCACAAGCCGCAATCGTCTGCTTTTTGTAAATTATAAATGCCGCGATGTGCAGTTTACAATTGCTAAAATTCGGATAAATATGTAAAATGATCAGAAAAAAACTTTAAAAATCGTTTTTTAAATTTTCAAATGATAGAAAACAGAGAAATGTTTGGAAGATATTCTGTAAGAGAGATAATATAAATTACAACACTGAGAATATATGACAATCATTTTGAGATCAGTGATTTTGAAAACTGTCAACAGTGGAAATTTGCTGGATTTAAGCAAATTTTAAAATTAAATGCCGCACCTTGTATCCAGTAGATATATCACATGCAACAGAGAAACATGTTGATTATACTAGTGAACACCCAAATGCAAATCTATGACAAAATGAGAAAAATAACACAGTATAGTGAAATTATTAAATTTTTATATTGTTATGTATTATATTATTTCTGCAATTCACTTCAATTAAATAAAATTATAAACTCATAATTATATGGTACATTTGGTTTACTCATAAATATATGGTACATTTTTTTATATCTGTAGAATGCTACATTCTACAAGCCAAACACTCCTATCAAGTAAAGAAAGTCCCTTCTATAATCTTGATTAGTACCACTATGAGCATTTTAGTTGACAAATTATATGTCAATTCTCAAAATTTTTTTTTTTTTTTAATTTTCTGATTTATGAAATCTGGACTAGATTTTTCTATAATCAATGTATATAGATACATTTAAAGCAATTAAAATAGCATTTAAAGCAAGGCATTATAGTAGAAAAAAAAGAAATTTATTTTTCCTATAAGACAGTTCTTTTCCTGATGATATATAAAAAATATTTGAATAAATATATACTTCTCTTTTTTTTTGTGTGTTTTGAATTAAATTTATATAAAAAAAATAAAATCATTCAAATAATATACTTGCTTAATCTTCATAAAAGAAAAAAATTTTTATACAACTTTTGGACTTTGTATAAATTCAAATTAATATTATAAGAATTTATTTACCTTTACTTTAGTATATTCATCCTTTTATTTTCAAGCAGATCATAAATTTTATCAAATTAACATACAACAGTAAGCTTATTTATCAAACCAAAAAGATTTATAAAGTACTTTTGAGTATTAACCCATAATCAATATATTACAGATGATATAGTTTACTGATGATGGATTAATATCCAAAAGTACTTCATAACAAAAAATCTTTTTGGTTTGATAAATAAACTTCTTGTATATTAATTTGGTTTCTCGAACCAGGACTTTGGAAGAGAAAATTTTTATAACAAGCAATCAGTTGTGTATGTATATATATATATATGTATCTAATACATTAATATATTGTACAGGAAGTTCTTGACTTGGTGATTTAATTCATTCCTGGAGTGAGCTCATAAAAATCAATTTATCGTCATCAAATCAATCAAAAATCAATTTCCCATAGACAATATTAAAATCAGGATCTATTATCAGCAATGCAATTTAACCACAGTAAAATTAAGGCCAATAAAATCAATAGTTTATGATTAAACAATGATTTATTTATTTTAAAGACATGAAAATATGTAATTTGCTCAATTTTAAAAGATTAATACCAAATTATTTGTCATATAAATGTTAAAAGAATTTTTATTTTTCATTATTATTGACAGATAAGTAGATCTTTAATATAGATGAACTACTGCACCTAAAGCACAATCTGAGAATGGAAGTTATTTATATAATAACCCAATAAAGAAGAGTGTGCGCTACTTCCACTTCTTGGCCACCATTTTGGTTTTTCAATTTCATAGCGAATGATGAAATTGTTGAAATAAATGTAGTTCTACTATATTGTATAGCTACATATATGCATTAAAATGCCTTTTTATGAATGTTTAGCATTATTTATTGCAACTAATGTTCATATTTTTAATTTTTTTGAAAATTCATTCGTCATTAACTCCTGTTTTTAATATTATATATATCTATGAAAAATTCATTCTTAATTTGAGTGTTCTTATTTTATGAATTCACTCCAGGAAAAAATTAACTTAAGTCGAGAATTACTGCTGCTGTGCTGTCAGTACTGCTTTTAGTTTTTAAAGAATTGTAACTGATACACAGTCTAATATTAGATTTGCAAAAAATTATTCAAAAATGAGACAATTCAAATTTAATTTCATATTTTTATTTTACATTTATATATCATGAGTTTCTTACATGAAGAAATTAATTATATACTACATGATTATATTTACATTCATCCCCATTTATGGAATACTACAAAGATGTTTCTAAAATTCACAACACTCATTTATATATATATATATAATATTTTATATTTATTTACATATGAAATATTTACCATTAATGCTTATCTGCTATTTTTGAGATTTGCTATTCTATTCATATTTCACATATTGAAAGATGTTTTCTATAATCTGATAAAAGTGTTTTTTGATCTAAGTTAATGGCAGTATTATATTTATTTAGAATTATCATGGAGCACTTTTAATTCTACTATTGATGCTCTCAAATCCTGAAATAATGCAAATTGTTTAATATAGTATTTGCTATGAGATATAAATGTATTTTTTGCATGAGACAAGTTCTATTCTTGTTTTATCAAGCACCATAAACTGTGTTTTAAAGGAAATGTTCAATTTACATCAAATTTTTCTCGAAACAGAATATATGCCAATAACACGAATGCACTTATACCTGAGTATTTTGGTGGGTGAAACATGAAAAGCTTTTAACAATCGAATTTATATTAAATGACACAAAATATTCAAGATCTGTTGACATTTACAAAAATATAATTCTGCAAGACTGCTAAGAAAAATTTTTGATTTAGCAATTGAAAATTTGGTAAATACATCGATCTGATCATCATTAATTTATATAATCCTCTTAGTCATTTAATGAGCATCATGCAATAATAAATTTTTGTACTTATCTATAGATTTGAGGATAATCAAATTTCT
The DNA here is from genome assembly GCA_000484575.1 of Olivierus martensii. Taxonomy (NCBI): domain Eukaryota; kingdom Metazoa; phylum Arthropoda; class Arachnida; order Scorpiones; family Buthidae; genus Olivierus; species Olivierus martensii. The sequence goes on from AYEL01084641.1 coordinate 21,639, forward strand.
AAGATATACTAATAGTCCTTCTTTATAAGTCATATTCATTTGTTTGAAAATCTAAATCATGTCAATATTTTATTAAAATAACACAAAAATAATTTATATATGTATCTAATTTCAGCTAACAATATTTAAATTATAAAATATTTTATCCACTAATTCAAGCTACACTAATGAACCATCTACAAGTTAATTTTAGATTGAAGAAAAGTTGTTTTATTCAAATGATGTTTGAACAACTATAAAAACAACTATTCAAATAAATTTTTATTATAATTAGTACATATTATTCATCATACTGATCTAATAAATTAATTTCTCTCTTTGGAACTAATGAATTACATAAATCCTAATATTTGCATTACAGTAGTTTCAAATATAAATTTTTTTTTATATAAATAACATACAGTTATATAATCCTTAAAAGCATAACACTTCTAAACAATAAACTATAATAAATTTTGAAATATTTTCAGCTTTCAAAATATCTTCTTCAGTTTAATAATAGTGTTAACATTCAAACATTTATTAATTGAAATTTTAATTAAATGTTATTTTGTTAGAAGTGTTATGTTTTTAAAAATTAATTATAGGTTTAATGTGAATGAATGATAGAAATGAATAGATTAAGTTAAAAACCTTGTGTGTTGATAGGTTTTTCATAAAATCCAATTGTTACTTCAACTTGAAAGATGGAGATTGAGAAAACAACAGTCTACTAGTGCTTTTTTAATCTCTACTCTTTGGTTGTAATAATAATTGGGTCTTTTATTAATTAAAACAATCTAACATTATATAAGATTTTTTAAGTTAGCTGATTAACATAGTTAAATGAATGAATATCTCTTTGCATTCTTCTGTTTCTGCACTATTGAAAGACAATTATACTCAAAAACTAGCACTATATTGCAGAAATTACTTTATTTTTATTAATTTCTGCAATATAGTGCTAGTTTTTGAGTATAATTGTCTTTGAATGAATACCATCCATATCTTTTTTATTTAAAGTCATAATCTTGTAATATTTGATATATATCTTCTTTTGCAAATTCTTAAATTATTATGCTTAAGCTCTTTTTATATTTTGTAAAAATAATTTTCAATTTAGAAACAATAAAATTATAATGGATATTCTTATATAATAGGAAAAAAATCTTTGTAGCATTGGATGTTATGCTCACTTGCATCAAGGTGCAAGGTGCAAAAAATTAATTTATAGACTGTAGTAAAATTCCATCTGATCAATAAAGAAAATTTTAACTATATCATAATGATTCTAACACTACTTAGATTTTTGTATTCATAACTTCTGAACCAAATAACTTTCAAATTTACTGATTAAAAAAAAAAAAATATTAACACGCTTAATGCAAACTTCTAAAATTTAATTGTGATGCAAATTGAACATTATCTTTAAATACCCAATTTTCTTTTTTAAAAAATTAGTGAAGAAAGTTGGCATTGGTTACAAGACACATTGGTTACATTTTTATAATACATACATATTTACATACAATAGTATATTATTAAGAGCTTCTAATTTTAGAAATAATATCTGAAAATATACAGATAACCTTTTACTTAGTAAAAGTAATATATGTAAAACACATGAACATAAATTCTGCATTTTAAGTAAAATTTGTGCATAAGTTCAATGATATGTTACATTACTGTATCAGCTCTTCAACTTATAATATAAAGCTGGTTAGAATGCTTATATCAGAGTAAAATTTCCCATCAAAACAAAATTATTTTTGTAGCAAAGAAAATAAATAATTAAATACATACAAAAAATTTTTAACATTCTCCAAGAGAAGGCACATTTATATTTTTTTGTTTTATTTTCATTTTCAAGTGTCTCTTTCTAATCTAAAATTTCAAAAGAAAAATATATTCAAGTTTTAATAATTATTCTAGCAGCACTGAAATTCTTTCCATAATTCAATGCCAAAACTACATTTAGAGTAAATTACTGAAAAATCAAGTTCTGAAGTTAATGATAAATTTGGCACTGATATTAGGTTGTATGGCATTTAATGAAAGATCAAGATACTCTAGAACAGCGTTTCCCAATTCTTTTTCTATGGCAGAACACTTCACAAATCCTGAAATTTTTATGAAACACCTTGGTTTTTTTTATAGTATAAATAGATATTAATAATAAATAAATTAGGCAAGTAAATATATGAGTTAGGAAAACAAAACAAACATTTATTATCAAACTGTAATTATGTAAAATAAAACACATGAAAATAATAAAATAAATTAGTGACTCCAGTTTGAACTTGGCACAGAATTTAAAATCATAGATTTATATTAATTTTCATAATTTTTTACAGAACATCTGCTGACCTTCCGCAGAACATAGTTTGGAAAACGCTGCTCTAGAACATTCAGTATCCAAGAGCATCTGGATCGATCAATCAATGTTTATTCAGTTAGTTCGAATGCAGAGTTTAGTTCACATTAATTAATTATTTAATTAAAATACAAAATAAAATTGACAAATGACAAATTTTTACTACTATGTTAATTACAAACAAAACGAGTGCAACAAAACTTAAAATTTTCCTTCAGTTTTGTCATCAATGGAATATCTTAAAAATCAAACTCAAAAAAATTTTTCAAAAACTAAAATTAGCTTAATGATAAAATCATAATATAAAAATAGTATTTTTTTTCTGTGTGTAACAATTTCATATTTTTGTACATTGTATACTTTTTTTAATCTTTTTTTTACAAAATATTTAAACTCAAAAATTTTTGCAAACAAACATCTGCTAATAACATTATGAGTATCAATAAATAAATAAATTAAAATAAATTTGAACTAGCCAAATCGGGCAAAAGCGGGATTCCTATTTATTAGCAGCACAAAAATTTTCACACAGCAGGATATTACTATTACAATTTTAACTACAATAAAATATATGCACACCTGAGATGAAATAGGTAAGAAGGCACCAGATTATTGAAAATTGTTACAAAGCTACCTACGACTTTAAAAATGAAAAACAATATCTAAAATCTGAGATATGCATATTCCTTTTTAAAATATTACAATGATTAATATGCAAATTAATCAAGGAAATGAAAATTCTCAACCATACAAACATAAATTCACGAATTTTTAATAAAAATGTACAAAATAAACTGCACAGATTTCTCAGAATGCATAACTTATGTAAAGAACATAGCTTTTCGCTATTTTTATGTTAAAATATTTGTAATTATATTTTAATAAAGCATTTAAATCTATTGGCAGTCTTTTTTCTTTGCTTAAAACTGATAAATTTAATCAAATATTTAAATTTCACAAATATATTTTAATACTTTTTACAAATGTAAAATCTTAGTAGTACATTAAATTAACAAATAATTGTTTATTAATGAAAAAATAATTAAAAATCGGATCATTATCGTTTCAGTTTAATTTATAGTAGTAGTAGTAGTAGTGTCAGATTAAAAATTTCACAATGATAAATATGATGATGATGTCAAATCATTATCGTTTCAGTTTAATTTATAGTAGTAGTAGTAGTGTCAGATTAAAAATTTCACAATGATAAATATGATGATGATGTCACTTTACTCTTGTTTATAATATGATTAACTTGCATGTTAATCATTGCAGTTATCAGCATATTTAAAAAAATTATTATTCTGAACTAGAGTCATGTTAATATTAATTAACAGAGCAAATATGCTTGGTTCTCCTTTTTTAAAATGATACTAATTATGTTGAAAATTTTAACATGCTTTCTATTTCTTCCTTTAAATACTACCAAAATTTTCAATAAAAGATTTGATTTTTAATCACAGCGAGATTTTTATGAACTTTTAAATTTTAGAACATTTTTCAAAAAGAAAAAAAGAAAAAAAAAACAAAACTATAAACATAGGATTACATATTAAAATTTTATTTAAAACGACTCAAATTTGAAAAATGCCATATACCACACTCAATTCTTTAAATAATCCAAATGTTATAAATAAATAATTTGAGTTATGAAAAAATTAATAATAAAAATGCAGACAGGTATTTTATTACCTTTTATTATAAAGGAATGATATATTAATGCAAAATGTATTTACTTCTGCAAAAACCAATTTTTGACCCTGTTTTGACGTCACAAGGAAAACACTATTAATTACAATTCAAAAAATATAGTGTGTTCCTTAAAGATCTGATCAAATTTAAAATCACGGATACTATCATCAAAACAAAGCAAATCATCCATATAAATATGTGTTCAAAAATGTTTCCGTTTCAAGATATACAAGCATAAAAGAATATCATATACATAACTCCTAAAAAATAGAGCAAAAACCATGGATTATTTCTAGTTGTCTAGACAGTTCTAATAGCTTTCATATTATTGTGATTATTATACAATTTGTTTTGTTATAGTTGATTACAAATATTAATTTACTAAAGCCATTGCAAAACTAATAAGTTTATTAAACTGTATGGTTTTACACCCTGTACGATCTCAAAAAGGAAATATTTCCAGACTCATATTTATATGGAAATTTTGCTTTGTTTTGATGAATAGCATCTGTGATTTAAATTTAGCCAGATCTTTCAGAACACACTGTATGTGTGTGATTTTTCTACTTTACAACACCAACAGGTGCAAAATTTTTTTTTCTTTAATAACAAAGTTATTAATATTTCTACAATATAATCAAAATATGGCACAACCAAATTCTTAAAGAAAAGGAAATAAATTCTAATATAATCTTGTAAATTAAGAATCAGTCATAAATGCAACAGAGATACAGTATGTAACATTGTAAGTATATACATATACACAATAATTTATAATATAATTTTATTTATAATAATAATATTGCACCAAAAATACTGTAAATGACTAGTCAATATCAGAAAACACAATTAGTAAAAAATTATCACTCTAACATCTTGTAAGAAAAAAATTCCAACTACTGTGTATATACAATAAAGACTGTTTTAAATAAACAATGGATATGGTCCCACAGCTAATTAACACTGAACTAACGAATGGAAAATATGTTTTTGCCAATGCTTTTAAATCTGTTGTATTGAAATACGATTCAAAATAAGATCCAGTAAAATTGTTTCTGTATAAAATATTGTAATATATTAATTATAAAAAAATCTTGTTATTTTGGAATGCAGCTAAATCTGCATTCCTTTCAGATTTTTTTTTTCTTAAACTAATTTAAAATGATCTGTATTCAATATATTTACAGAAAAATGTTTGCATCATCATTTCCAATACAATAATTTCGTAATCTATATACAAATATAAATTTTTGGAAACTCAATAGGGTTAAATACAACAAACAACACAAATGTTAATATTTTTGCAATTAGTTAAGTCAATAAATTGGAAAAATATATTAATTCTGTATAATTTTCTCGAAGCATTAATATGCTAAATCTACTGTAGGTCTAGATACAACTGCTAATAGCAGAGGAATGTCACATGGATCTAATTTTAGTGATTTAGCAACAATATCTATTTCTGCAGATGCAGAATTATTAAGAAATTCGGCTAGTGACAGGCTTCTTAAATATAACTCTTGTAGTCTGCTTTCCAGATACATAACACACTAGAAAAATAATTTCATACAGGTTTCTTGTTAAATTTTATTGTTTATTATCAGAACTATTATTTATTAGTAATATTACTTACATTTTCTGAAGATATATCGAGCAGAAACATTTGAGAGAGAGATTCGCAGATTTCAGAAACTAAAGGTGACATCACAATTGGATTATTGTTAGTATTGCTCAGTGAAGAACTGCTTGATAATAGTTCAATTTTCCTATAAAAATATATATAAATTAAATTTCTAAATTAAAATAATATTAAAATTTTACTAATATCCAGGATATAATAATTAAAAAGCCATTTTGAAGAGCAATCTTAATGTGTCAATATTATGTAAAATTAAGGATATTCAGACAATGAATATATGAATTATTATTATATAAAAATATATAGTAAATTTGCTGTATTGATAAGGATTATGTTCTTGAATAATACCATGAACTAAATTCATAATTACTGATTTTAAGAGCATACAGGAGAACAGAGTTTGAATTCCAGAGACTAAGATTGCTATTTTCCATCAAATAATTTTGAATTAGAATAATACAATGTTTCAAATATTATATTTTTATATAAGATATCATTTCTAATTTTTTTAAGTTGTAAAACTCTTCTTTTGCATACAAATACTAGCACATAAATTTCCCTGTGCTTAAAAGCTATCATAATAACAACCAGGTTATACTTTAATATAATGTAATGCTGTGTAAGACATCAATGGTGTTAAAAATCAGCTTCAGAAAAATATAAAAGGAAACTAAGACATTGAAAGCATGCATGTGCACAAGTGCAAGTCAGAAAAGGCATATCGAAATTTAATTCTGCACATCATCTTTGACAGTCCTATATATGCTATGTCAATCAATTGAAAATAATCTAGGGCAATTTGATCACAATCACAAATCAGTTAATTTCAACTTAAAAATATAAATTGTTATTACTATATTTACAAAATTAAATCAGCAGCAAAACTTGAACATTTCAAATTATTTTGAAAAAGAATTTAAGGATTAGTTTCATACAAAAAAAATAGTGTGTTAAAAATTAAAAACTATGTAAATTAATAAAATAAAATTATCACTTTACAACAAAATTCAAATCAGATAATATAATTCATTAATAAAAAAAACTTTTTAATTTATATTTCATATAAAATGGCAATATATGAAGTTCTCATATTCACGCTACATATATCCTACAATGAACACTTTAATGTAAAAATCTATAGAAATTCAAGTTATAGAAAATACAATTATTATTTAATATTGATAAAAATATTTTCATTAGAATGAAGTATTATAATTTGTAAGCATTTCAAATAAATCCTGATATTTTTTTACTTCTTTATAGAAAAAATTAACTTACCAATGATCAGTGTCTGCTAATATACATATTGCTTCAGATACGTCTCCAATAAAGGAAAACTATAATAAATAAAAAGAATCTATTTGATACATTACTAATAATTATGGTGATTTATTTAATATTTAGTGGACAATGATCTAAATATTTGATCATTTCTTTGTGATTCAAATAAATAATATCCATTTGCAAACACAAAAATTTAAATTATAATCATATATTGAATTTTTAAAAGATTTTTCATTTATTTCAGTAACATCTATTAACAATTCTGTTAATCATTAAAAATAAATAGTTGAAATATTAATTGAAGAACTATTATTATTTAAAAATAAATTTATTATAATAATTAAATTCTGATTTAAAATCACTTTTACTCTGGATGTGATACTTTTTTATTCTCAGAATTTGTCAAAACTTTATTTTTTACCATCCTTAATATAAAAAATGTAGATAATATATAGAATTATATATTATTAGAGATTTAATACTAATGATTCACTCAATAGATAAGTTATCCTCCTAATTAAATGTTCACCATTTCTTATTTCAATTGATCATATCGTATGCAAAGGAATAATAATATATTTAGAAAGTTAGCAGCTCATCTATAACTATATTTTTCTAATGTTTAAATATATGAAATAAATATTATATATTGTTTAGGGACATCAACTAAAGAACAACTTTTCTTCAGTATTCTATAAAGCAGTGGTCTTCAACGTGGGGTACACGAGACCATACCTGGGGGTACAGTGAAAACAATTTTTATATATTGTTTGTAGACCCTACAAGCTGCTAGATCACTGAATATTAAAACTAAATATCGAAATAAACGAGTATTAAAACTAAATATCGAAATAAATTAAACTTGGAACCAGACCTTTAAAACTAAATATCGAAATAAATTAAACTTTGAACCAGACCTTCGTATCGCAGTGTCAGATAACGTTAAACCACTTTTCAGAAATTATTAAACAAATGCAAGCCTATTGTTCTCATTAAATTTTAATAAAAAAAATAATAAATATGCATCTATGTTTATAATAAAAATAATGTGCAATTATAGCTTTTTTGGATATTACATAAGGCCTTATTTCCTCTTTAAAACACTAATTACAATAAATATATGCTCAATCAGTTAGGAGTATGCGCCATTTATTTTTTCTGTCTTATGGGTACTCAAAAAAGTTTGGAGACCACTGCTATACAGGGCTACAGAAGGCCAAAAACATTATCAACTGGTATTAAAAAAAAAGATAAAGATATATATGAATATTGGATTGTTTTGCTAAAGTTTTCAAATTTTAAACTGAAAATTTATTTTGTAAAATGTATTAGATTTTAGAGTGATAGACTCTAAAGTACCAGATTTAGTAAGTTTACTGCATTATTTCTGGAAGTTCACTGTATATTAACTTCTAGGAATTTGCAGACTGACTATTTTTAAAATTTAATTATATATTTAAGTATTTAATGAAACAGAGCATTAAAATTTAAATCAGAATTATTTGAAAATCAATAAATAATTATATAAAGATAACTAAGACAGATTAATATGCCTTGAATTTACTTTTACTAGATTAAAAAATAAAAACTTTTATCTGCAATTTTCTGTCAATTTATCTATTTTTTATCGTTATAATTTCATTTAATACAATTCAAATTTTGCTAAAAAAGTGAATTAATGCATATGGTTAAGTAGAAGCATAAGATAATAAAACTTATTTTATATAATAAGAAAAATATTTAAAATTATTTTGTGGATGGAAAGAAAGATTAATATTCACACCATTTTAAATGCCATTAATAATTAAAGCATAAAAATAAAATGTATTTAACATGAAAAATTTAAAATATAAAATATTCACACCATTTTAAAAAATAGATATTTCATTAAATTAAAAATTACTTTAGAGGATGTCACTAAGTCTTCAATAATTTCATCCCTGAGATTTTTATAATTTAATCTATTTCTAAAATCACCATGAATTCCTTGCAGACAAAAACATGACATAAAATGATCAGTTATTCCTGCCATTAAAGACCAACCAAAACTTCTGTAAACATTTTCTTTTCTCCTTTCTTTTTCATTGATCCTAAAAAATAAAAATTATTAATTTTATTAATGAATTATATGCTAATACATTGAATTAAATTGAATTCATTAAATTCTGACCTTAAAAATGGCATTTCTGAAAGCATTGGCAAAGTATCAAATTGTTCATCTATACAAAAGGGAGCATTTGTGCTTTTTAAACAGAATTCTGTTTGATTGTGTTTGGTATCTTCCATGCTGTGATAACCTTCTTCTGGACTTTCTGATCTAATATAATAATTGTCATAATTTGATTCAATATTTTTTTTCGTATCTTTTTCCATTTTGTAAGGTAATGAGAGACATTTTTCGGGAGTAAATCTGAGATTACGATATTCTTGCATAAATAACTTACTATTATCTATAGAGCGGACATTCTTTTCAGTACTTTCATCTGAAGAATTGGCAGTTTCACAGGTTTTTGAATGTTCAGAATTTCCTGAAATATCATTAGTAATACCACTTTCTTCAATTTCATTAACTGTGAAAAGAGGATTAGCAAACAAATTTGAATTATCCATAGCATGATCTGTTTTACATAGTAATGCATTTGATGTTGATTTTCTTTTACCAAAGTTATTGATACATTTTTGAGAACTTGTTATATTTTCAATTTTATTAATATTTTTTAATGAATAATTTGAAAGATGATCTTTATTTCCATAATATGAATTTTCTTCATATGAGAGTAGTAAGTCTTGAAATGGTTTTGTGTTAAACATTTTGCAATGTTTGAAATGCTCACAAAATTCGCATAATTCTTTATCTTTACATTCTTTACATAAAAAATGATTTGCTTTACAAACAAAATCATGCCATTTCAATCTTTCTTCTTTTGTGGCAAAATTATTCCATATTTGTTGATCAAATTTTGGATTTTCTCCAATGAAAAATCCCACATTTTGTTTATCTTTAAATATTCTTTCAAACTGTTTACAATTATGATTTGGTAAGTTAAAACTTTTCTGATTTGAATGATATTTTTCACAATACAAAAGTTTTTTCAATTCTATTTTATCATCTAAGAAAATCTTTTCCCTTTCTTCCTTATCAAGAGAATTTTTTGAAACTTTACATGCCATTAAATCATTTCCACAGATATCATTTATTAACTTAATCTCTGGAATAACTTCATTTTCAATTTTATTTGGATGGAAATTCATTGTTTGATCATCAGAAATTCTTTTTAAATTTATATTTTTGCTATGCTGAAGATCTCCATTGAATTTTTCAGAATTACTAGAGCTACAATGTAACAAAGGCACATCAATGTTAACTTCATCTTCTTTTAATATATCTGGTGATTCCGAAGAGTTTGATTTTTTTATAGCTGAATCACTATAAAAAAATTATATTAACAGTAAGAAAAAATGAAGAAAAATATTTTTTACATACTATTATTATTTTATAACATAGTCCTCTACTTACAATGGAATTTGGCCCCAAAAATTTTGAACCCCAACATCATAAATTGGAAATGACCAAAATTTATGGATTTCTCACTACTAATGTTTAATAGGATATTATACATTATGTTAATAAAAATAATGAACACAAAACTATAAGAATCAGACATAAAAGAGAACACTTCCTATAATCAAACCCAGGTCAATTGTATTGATCAATGACATCGTCATCATAAGTAAAATTTGCCTGTTAAGTTGAGGACTACCTGTATTTATCCATCGCTGTCTACGATACGTGAGTGCTATACGCCCTCAGTTTCAGAACTTTCTATTGTTTCACGCGTACATCGATAGTTTCTAAAATTCTCCGCATGCGGCGCGCAAAGCGTGTCCTTCAGCTTCGTTTGTTGTTATATGCTGTGTGTTGAGATTCGTTCTTTTTCTTGAAATCCATGGTATTTTTAACTAATATGTTTAAAATTAAGTAAAAATTTCTACAATAAAATAATGGTGTATTACTGCATACATTTTTGTATGAACAGGAGTGGTAAAACAAAAAATATTTCTTTTCATGAAATTTAAAGATCAATACAGTAGATACAGTTCTCATTTGTGGATATTATTTACAGAAGAGATGACAATCAACAAGAATTAACTTATCCAAGCAATCATTTTCTATGGATCCTTAATTAATTAAAGTGATTTTTGACTTTGTTATGAAAGCATATAGACAAGAAGCACAGGATTTCAGAATCACTAACAACTTAAATTCTCCCAGTACTTAAAAAATTTTCTTTATTGCAATGTACCCTCATTCCAGATCATTCACATTTCATAGCAAAATTGATTTGTGATACCTGCCTTCCAATTTTCTTAAAGAATATTGGAATTTCCATTACTGAGAAATATGATTATGTCAAATATTTAAATGCAAAGCCTTTAAATAGAAAGATTTTGAAATGTTAAATCCTTACATGTATAAATTATCATATATGCAACATCA
>AYEL01084642.1:0-16138 GCA_000484575.1 Olivierus martensii
GAAATTTTTCGTCGCATTATGCATGATTATTATAACATGGTTTTCAAAGCTGATCGGAGAAACAATTTGGATTGACCAGACCTATTTGTAAATACTAATTGTTTTTCCCATGGCCAATTGTATGTGCCTTTTCAAGAATCGAAGAAGCAAAAAGTTTGAAACATTAGAAGATCGAACAAATCAATAGAATTCTAATAGAGAAAGAAGGGAACATTCGAAAAGACATATTTCAAATAGAAAATGTATCTATACGGGAAAGATTTTCAGAATATATTGAAGAAAATCCTGAAAGTCATCTAAAAAGAGAATTTAAGAGAAAGATAACTTAAGTACTACACCATGAACTGCCCGAGCAACGCCGGGCACGGGTATATTACTAAATAATAAAAATAGAAATGCAGCTTGCGTCCGTGAGTAGGTGTGTGTATGAATATATAAGTAAAACATTACAGAAGTTATTCAAAATATGCTATACTATTTTTGAATGCCAAACAAGAATTGGGATGAAACCATTTCCAACTACAGAATTAAAAAAAAAATATATATATATAAGCAAATCTTATTTAATAAAATAATGAAAGTTTTAAAATACAATTAAAAACTCTCGAATACAAACTATGCCATTACATAAAAACAAAAATGTATAGCAGCTCTAAAATACGTATTCGGAGATAGAAATATTACGGATTCTAGAAGTAAATCTCACATTTATTGACAGAAACGTTAGTAAATGTGCCAAAAAATTCTGGATCTATCTATCAATAATATATATATTTTACTACAAGATAATTATTATCCTAAAATGCCTTATAAAAATAACTCACACTTTCACACTGAAATAATCGGTTATAAAGCTCATTAACAGGAAAAACAAGTTTGTCAGTATTATTATTGTAATAAAAATTCCATCCTTGTAAATTATATAGAATTAATGAAAATACAATTTTAAAACGTGATAACACAGAAAATATGCAGTTGAAATGTCGATATAATCATTTTATTATTTTAAATGATTATGTCTGATCCCTCAATTCTGTATCTATATATTAAGTTTTATTTAACAAACTTGTGTATACTTGACATCACTTCATTTTTCCAATTTACCGTAAATATCTTTCTTATGGTAAATTTCAAACTGATTCTTAAAATATTGCATAATTTATTAAATTATAATTTGAATAAAAATACATGTATATTATAGTATACATGCCCATAAAATGAGTGTTTTTCGAATATATTATAGCATAATTCATTAAATGGAAAAAAAATAGTTTAGTTGGGTATCTCACTGATAGAAATGATTTTTATCACATGCAGCCATTAGAAATTTGATAATTTAAAGAAGAAAATATCTCTGCTAACAGAATTTCTCATGATTTTATAAACAGATTAAAAAATTTGTGCACAATGATTACAATATTTGCATTTGACATATCCAATATCACAAATGAGAGCATGCTTTTTAATAAACTATTTAAAACGCTTCCTGTAATCTGGCTTAAAATTTACATATTATAAATGAAAACATTAATGTAAAAATCACTGATGTTTAATTTAATCCTATCAGTTAGTAAAACAACATATAGAACTTATTTTTTAGCATTTATATTGTTTTATTAAATTTTTTTTATAATTTTTATGCATATAAATATTAAATTTTAGTTATGTGAATGTTTTATAATAAACACATAATTTCAAATGTTATTTTATGAATATTCTGAAAACCAATTTATGATTAAATTTCATTTTATTAAAAATTAATTTTAATATAGTTCAATTGTGGAAACAAACATGTTAAAATAAAAAGGATTTGGTATTGTTTAGCAAATATATGACATAGGTTATCAAAATATGATAACCTATGTCAAAATTTTTACATGAATTCTGATATTCAAGGTCTTGGTGGAGGTCTCATTCCTGGTGGAGGTGCTGAAAAATAAAAAAAATTATGAATGCAAAAATTATTAATACTGAAAATTTAAATTATATTTTATGATGAGAGATTATAATTTGAATAAAAATATGATGAGAGATTATAATATGATCTCTCATAATTAAATACTGTAAAAAAAATGTAGCTTTGGGCTATTATTGTATAAATTTCATCTTAAACAATATAAATTTAGACACAGATATAATGTGTATTATTCTCCATGTAATACAATTTCAAATATATATCTGATAGTTGTATTGACAGTATTAGTAAAAATGATCAATAACAAACATAAAAATATCTAAAATAACAATTTTAGATATGTATTTAAAAAAATTACAAATATAAAAAATATATTAAATTCTTAACTGATATGTTGATCCCTTTCAATACCAAAATAAAATTAAAACCATTTTAGGAAAATAATATCCAAACTTATAACAAAACCCAAATTTCACTCACAAAATGAAGAAATAATAGAACTTCTATTTTCACATAAATATAGTCATCATAAAAAACTGCAATATTAAAAAAAAAGAATTTCTCTCAAACTGATTATTCAATATGTAAAAAAAACTACATTTTTTTGGAATATAAAAAAGGGAATTTGCAACACTAATCAAGCCAAGAAAAAAACATATTTAGAAATTTAAATACAGAATATTAAATGCTCTATGATACTTTTGAATTATTCAGTCAACTATACATAATAATTATTAATTTAATATAATAAATTTATAGAGATTTGACTGTATTTTGAAATCTATTGATATTCATTTTTGACAATAAATATCAATAGATGGCGCTAACCTAACTACCAGTTCTGCCATTAATCCTGCATAGGCCCTCCAATAGGAACTCCTATTGTCTGGAGGTAATACTGACCTTTGAAAACAAAGTAGGAGTTATAGGTAATTAGCTGGCATAAGTCTCTCAAAAGTCTTGGGCAGCATTGGGAATCTGGCAAATAGCACATAAAAAAGCGATATAACATGAGGGCGGCCGGGGCTTGCTTTATCGAAGGATATAAAGATTCGTAATCCAGGACGTTATATTGCTCTTCTGGTAAGGGCCCAGTTACAATTACAGTTACAGTTGTTCGGAACTTTAAATTTTATTATATTGTTTGATTTTATAACAGTCATTTAATGTTCTATTCTTGTAAAGTGAATGGCACTGATGAGGAACCGATCTTGGTTCGAAACGTTTTGCCAAAATAAAGTTTTTGTGCTTGTTAAAGAGCTGTTTTGAACTATTTATAATTCTGTAGTGTTCAATGTACATGAGTCAATTATCGTTTTGGGCTTTTACTGCACAAAACGATAATTGTTGTACAGGTTCGCAACCTAGATCCCATAACGTTTACCACACGTGATTTTTTGTTAGAAACAATGGCAACCAGCAAGTGAAAATTGAAAACTCTTTCAATACAGGAAAAAGCTTCTGTTATAAAAGGTGGAACAAGGGGAGAAGAAATCAGATGTAGCAAAAAAATTTGGGATTTCACTCAGCACATTATCGCCGTACTTAAAAAACAAGGACATCATTTTAAGCAAGCAAATGAACATGATGACTGTGAACGAAAGAGAATGAAAAACTGAGTATTCGCTCATAGACAAGTGTATGTTGAAGTGGTTTGTACAATGTAGGGATAAGAACATTCCCATTGATGAACTAGATTATTAATTTTAGATTTTACCTTATTATAAATTTTATTGTACTGTATTGTAAATAAATTGTATTGTAATTAAATTGTTTAACACATTTTTCGTTGTGACAATCTAAACAGAGATTTGATTATACAGTAAGTTTAACGATTTTCCCTAACTTGAAATTTCCCTAACTCAAATTTTTTTTGTGGTCCCTTCAACTTTGAGTTACAGAGAGTCGACTGTATTAGCATTTTATGGCAGTATTTCAATATGATAGAAATTACATCAAAAGATCTTCACTTTATAATTAGAACTTTTTATTCAAATCTCTGAAATAATAAATTTCTAATTGGTCCAGTTGTGAAATACAGATATTTTTTACCAATAATATAAATATCAAGGGAACTTCCACTTGGAGACACAAATATAAGACAGTGTCTAGCACAATATTTAAAGTGGAAAAAAGAACATACAATCACAGAAGTGCTTTTTCACTTTTTTACTTTATGAGTTAATTCATTCTTGAAGTGAGCTCATAAAGTAAGAACTCATAAACCATGAATCAATTTCCCATAAACATAATATTAAAAACAAGTGTTCTATTCTCAACAATGAAATTTGATCATAATAAAATTAAGTAAAATCAACAGTTTATAATGAAATAATGCTTTATCTATCTAAAGAAATAAAAACATGGCTCTTATAATCAAGCAATTTATAATAATAACAAAATTATTTGTCATAAATGTTAAAAAATTTTTATTCTTCATTATTATTGACAGATCAATAGATGAGCTTTTTTATACAGCTGAACTACTGCTTTAGAAACAATTCAGGCACAAAAGTTATTTATATAATGCGCTGATAAAATTATAGAAGGTATGCTAATTCTGTTTCTTGTGCTGCCATTTTGATTTTTCCTATTTTGTAGCAGATGACAATTTTTCTTCTATAAACTCAGACATACTGTATTATATAGATATATAAATTGTTTGAAATGCTTATTTATGAATATTTAGTATTTTATTTCTACAATTAATGTCCATAATTTTTGGTATTTTTAATACTTCATATTTTGGAAAAACAAATCCAGAAACTTATAAATCAAGAACTACTTCTATTACAAAATACAGTTAGTGTATGCAATGATTTCAATACTTTTGGTGTCATGTAACAATGGTTTCAAAGTTACAATCAAAATTTATGTACAAATTAAGTTCGTATCTCAAGGAGCATCTGTATATTATTGATGTATTTCATATCATATATCTAGATTGACTTCTATTTTGATAGTGATAGTGAAAGGAGAAATTCAGAACAGTTCCTTACCTTGCTTAGTTCAAGATGATCATATTATCATTAGCATATTAGATATTAATTCCAGTCCAAAGAAACCACTCATGATAAACATATAACAATAATTTAATTCATTCACACACAAGATACAATGAACAATATTAATCAGGAAAACTTGGACAAGGACATGTTATATCTTGGACAGTCAACAAGACAGAGGGTAAATAAATTAGAGTTTACATCATCTTCCAGTGACCACTGTGGTGCACTTTTGACCTTTCAGTATATAACAATTGTTTATTTTATTTCAAATATTGTTTTCTTTTTATCTGAAAAGATGAAGTTTGTTTTATATTAATAAGTTTATTTAAGTTTTCTTCTATAAATATAAATATTTACAAAATATTTTAGATATTCATCAAGAAGTCCTTATAAAATGAAATTCCTTCATTTTATTTTCTAGGTATTTATTGCATGGAAAGTCAACATTATCAAATATGCAGTGATTCTTGTGAATATAGTTGTCATCAACTTTCTACCCAATCAAATTGCGAAAAAGAATGTTTTGAAGGTTGTTCATGTCCACCTGGTGAATCACTTGATTCTAAAGGAGTTTGCATATCAATTTCAAACTGTCCTTGTATATATCATAATAAAGAATATCCACCAAATTTTAGTCAAATTCGTGGAATAGAGATATGGTATAAATTTATTGTTTACCCAGACTTCTTAGTTAAAACAAATTTTTGTACTCCAATATTTTAGTTTTATCATGCATATATTAAATTAATAAAGTAATTAATTCAATTATTTATTTATATATAGTACATGCATAAAAGGACAATGGCAATGCCATTTATCTGTGGGAGAAGAAATAGCAACAACTTCAGCTTCAGTAATACAACCCTTATGTTCCTCAGAAGATCATAAAGAATATACTGATTGTGTTTCACATTGTCCTTTGACATGTCAAAACTTTCATGAAGCACCTTCTTGTACCATTTCTGTTTGCAAATCTGGATGCAGGTAGAAATATGTTTCTATGATAAATGTTTGACATTTTAAAATATAAAATTTAATATTTTTTGTTTAATTTTAATCATTTACAATTAATAACATGTTAAAAGAAACATTTCCTTAAGATTATTATTATTTAAGTCATATTTTTTATTCACTTATTTCATTTTGACTATAATTATAAAAATATTTATATATTGCTATATATAATTTATGATATTTCTTTTCAGATGCAAACAAGGTTATATTCTTAATGAAGTTACTGGAATATGTGTTAAGCCTAATAATTGTCCTTGCCATCATGGAAAACATAATTATAAAGAAAAAGAAACAATAAAAATTGATTGTAGAAATTGGTAATTTATATAATAATTTATTTTATTCATATCACATACATTTTCAAATTGAAATATCTCAAAGGTTATGTAATGAAACTATGAATTTGTTTATAATGTAAGACTTCTTACTATAAACACTAAATAAAAGTAAACTATATGCCAATTCAGTAAGATAAACTGTTTCAATGCCTGTTTTTGGCTGTTAGTTGCCTGCATGCTAGAAATATTTGGCTTCCCCTATCAATGTGGATCAATGGGTCTTTAAGGAATACAATATCATTTATTAAAAATGCCACATTCACTATTTCATTGCCAATAATTATATTAAAATAATGAATTATATATTTTAGTTTTATTTTTTAAAGTGCACAGTTGGCTGCCCTAAGGATTTGGCTGCCTGTGTGCATGCATGCATTGCACACCTATCAGAACTGGCTCTGAACTGTTTAATCAAAAATGTTTTTGGATATCCATATAGCTTATCTCAGTTAAAGTGAGGTAGGCTATATGAATAATCAAAAACGTTTTAGATTAAAGTTCACAAAAAACTAAGTTTACAAACAGGAAACAATTACTGTTTCCTGCTTGTGAATTTAGTTTTTATGAATTTTATTTTAATAAGCAGTGTAATGAAGCATTGAAACTAACTATAACTGCTATTCTTAGGTTTCTAATTAATTATTGAAATAACTACAGCACTTTTTAGCAGTCCATAAAACTTTATTAACCAAAGGTTAACTTCAGAGAAACGTTTTCAACTATTTAATAGTCATCTTCAACTCCTAAATGCTTGAATCAAATAGAACCAATGGTGTTCTAAGAATATATATATTCTTGTCATTGTGATTCTATTTTTGAACCAAAGCTATATTTCAAAAATGTTCTTTCAACTTTTAAGTAGTTAATATAGTTATTATTCATTAAGTGGGATATAATTTCTAAAATGAAATTAGTATGTTGATTAATTTTAATATTAACTAAAAATTATAAATACGAATATAAATAAAATTAAATAGGCTAAATTATAAATAAAAATTGAAAAAATCCTTTGCAAACATGTGTGCGTGTCTTAGGCTTCAAATTATTCTAGTGTGTGTTATTATTTTAGGGCATAATTCCATGCCTCTGAGATTGCTTCTTTTTCTTTGTCGTTGATAATCTTTTTCTGTTTTGCTCTCCTATAAATGTTTACTTTTTCTGCCATACTTAGTACGACCAGATCCAGAACTTTCTGTATGACCTTGGCCTCGTTCCAATTGACTTTGATGTTGTTTTCGTATGCACGTCTCGCTAGTGCTGTCATTAAATTTTCTTGTTGGATGTCTCATTTATGCTCTTGTATTCTATCATTGAGATTTCTCTTTGTTGCGCCAATGTATGCCTCTGTGATGCCTGTGTCGTAATTTTCTAAGGGTATCCTAAATACTCCTGTTGACTGCCCGGAGCTATAATTGTTCTTTAATATTTTTCAATGCTTGGAATACTGTATTTCCTCTTCTAAATGCCGGCCTCATCTCCGTTCTTTTTAGGATCCTTTTAATACTTTTCAAGCCTCCCATAGTACTCGGTACTACTTCCTTCATCATGATGTCATTTGTTGATCTAATACAGCAGTGTGTCCATTATTTATTTCCTGTTCTGCATTTTCCTTGGATTTTAATTTCTTCTCTACTTCTCCTTTCAGTTTCATCAGTATTTGTCTTCCGTATCTATGTTTCTTTGCAATGGTTTCTATTTTCTGTATCTCTTCCTTTCTCAGTGTGTTGTCACTACAGTGGGAGAAAGCTCTCCTTAGATATGATCTTAATGCTGCTTTTTTATAAGTCCATTTATCTACAGACTATTTCAGGATTATGACCGATGTGGCTTCTGGCTCTCTGTAGACAGTTGTTTGTATGGTATTGTTCATACTTCGAATCCTCATTCATTCGTATTGTTCATACTGCACGTCTAGGAAATTGCACTAAAAGAATTTGTCTGAAGGTTGCATTAACTGATGCAAGAAGAAGAATATATAGATTAAGGAAAGAAAAGGCTAAATTAGTCTTGAGAATGCAAGAAGCACATTTTGAGAACAAAGAACAGGAATTAACGACTATAGAACAATGCATAAAAGCATTAAAGACAAAGCTTAGAAAGAAGTACATTAAAAAATTAAAATGGCTAATAAGAAAACAAGTGAAAAAACATGTACAACAACGTTTGAGCATTGAGGACGTCGTAACAGTTATTGGTGACATATGAATACTGACGCATATACAAGAGCTCCTGAAGAAGGGCCTAGCTTATGCGTAAGCACTTTGTGCAAATACAAGACACAATCCCGAAATTCGAGAGGTTGATAAGAAACCTTGATGAAACATCCAAAGAAAGAGAACGTTGGAAATATGTAGAAGAGTATAAAACGTATAAGATTAAGAACAAAGAATACATCAGAGCCATGAATAGTGAGAAGTATGCTCTCCAAGAAGCTCAAAAATGGTTAAGATCTAACTCCATAAAAATCACAAGAGAAGATAAGTCTAAAAAGATAGTTTTAATGAAAAGAAATGAATATGAAGAATACTTAAATAACTACATAAAAGAGTCCAAAGCTGAGCAGCTTAAAAAAGACCCAACGAGCGCACTGGAAAAGAAATGGAATAAAATCCACAGGAGTAGTGACCTACCAGAGTTGTTACAGGTACCCAAAATACCAAATCCAGCATGTCCAAGATTATTCGCATATGCTAAAACGCATAAAGTACCGGTCACTTTCAGACCAATTGTAGAAAAATATAGATCGCCTCTGTACCTCCTAGAAAATGCAATGCAAAATGGTTAAACACCAAGTTGGCAAATTACAAATATGGGGTTAAATCTTTGTTATACTTCCTAAAGAAAATAAGAGAAATAAATCTAGAAGGAAATCCAAATATGGCAACTTACGACTTTGAAAAACTTTACCCCTCTCTGAACATCACCCCAGTCTCTATATGCCTTTATAGGTTCTTATTAGCAAATACTACTGCAGAACAACTTTGCCCGACCTTATGTAGAGACATTGTGGACCTCCTATGTCATAATTCATACTTTGTTTTGAGGGTAAATACTATAGACAGACCAGAGGGGTACCAATAGGTAGCCCCCTAGCAGGCAAACTAGCAGAACTAATGGTGAGATCATTAGAAGAAACTGAACTTGATAATTTAATGAAAGAGACATGCTTATATGCTAGATATGTTGACGATATTTACATAATATGGGAAAAACAAGACCGTTCACAAGAACTAATGCAGATATTAAGCAATGATGCTTATGGATTAAAACTTAATATCGAGCAGATCGGAAAGAATGAGATACATTTCCTAGACATGCAGATTCGAAGTATGAACAATACCATACAAACAACTGTCTACAGAGAGCCAGAAGCCACATCGGTCATAATCCCGAAATGGTCTGCAGATAAATGGACTTATAAAAAAGCAGCATTAAGATCATATCTAAGGAGAGCTTTCTCTCACTTTAGTGACGACACACTGAGAAAGGAAGAGATACGGAAAATAGAAACCATTGCAAAGAAACACGGATATGGAAGACAAATACTGATGAAACTGAAGGGAGAAGTAGAGAAGAAATTAAAATCCAAGGAAAATACAGAACAGGAAATAAATAATGGACACACTGCTGTTTTAGATCAACAAATGACATCATGATGAAGGAAGTAGTACCGAGTACTATGGGAGGCTTGAAAAGTATTAAAAGGATCCTAAAAAGAACGGAGATGAGGCCGGCATTTAGAAGAGAAAATACAGTCTTCCAAGCATTGAAAAATATTAAAGACAATTATAGCTCCAGCAGTCAACAGGAGTATATAGGATACCCTTAGAAAATTACGACACAGGCACCACAGAGGCATACATTGGCATAACAAAGAGAAACCTCAATGATAAAATACAAGAGCATAAACGAGACATCCAACAAGGAAATTTAATGACAGCACTAGCAAGATGCACATACGAAAACAACATCAGAGGAGGCCAAGGTCATACAGAAAGTTCTGGATCTGATCGTACTAAGTACGGCAGAAAAGTAAACATTTATAGGAGAGCAAAACGGGAAAAGTTTATCAACAACAAAGAAAAAGAAACAATCTCAAAAGCATGGAAATATGCCCTAAGATAATAGCACCCACTAGAATAATTTGAAGCCTAAAACGCAAACACATATTTGCAAAGGACTTTTTCAATTTTTATTTATAATTTAGTCTATTTAATTTTATTTATATTCGTATTTATAATTTTTAGTTATTAGTATGTTGATTAATTTCAATATTTTCATTTTAAAAATTATATCCCACTTAATGAATAATAACTATATTTTTTGAAATATAGCTTTGGTTCCAAAATAGAATCACAATGACAAGAATTTATATATTCTTAGAACACCATTGGTTCTATTTGATTCAAGCATTTAGGAGTTGAAGATGACTATTAAATAGTTGAAAATGTTTCTCTGAAGTTAACCTTTGGTTAATAAAGTTTTATGGACTGCTAAAAAGTGCTGTAGTTATTCCAATAATTAATAAAATGTAATGATGGATGTACTAATTCCACTAATTCCAAATATTAAATTCTGCACTAACGTTTTCGGTGCTTCCGCACCCTCTTCAGGCGCAACACTCACTACAGCTGTTACAACACACGGGATCTAAAGCACCGTTGCCATAGCAACCCCCTTTACTTTTCTTAGAACGGGCTTTGTTTACATTACGTTTCCAATCCCCGCTACATTAAATCAACTTTGCCGATAACCCCCACCTTTAACCCATCACATCAAACCAAATTCAAACATAAACAAAAACACCTTCCCTCCCTTACCCCCAGCCTTAAAAACTATATACATACCCAAACCGATTAAACAGTTTATCTTGATGAATTGATGATTGTTTACTTTTATTTAAATTTATTTGATTTGAGTTTCTGTAAGTTACATTTAGAGTTTAAAACTACCCAATATTTTTTAAAAATACACTTGATTGAAAAAATAATGCACCTTAAGAAAATAGAGTGAGAACTGTGAAACTCAGTATACAAAGGCCTTTCTGTTAGATATACTAATGTAAGGGAATAACATTAAACCAAATATTCCAAGCCAAATTAACTCCTAGCCTAATAATTCTGAATTAAACTGTAATTTTAACAATTAGTTTTCAAATCAGAATTATAGTGCCACCATCTGTTAATTAATTAATTTAACTCAACAAGATCATTAAAATTACAGTTTAATTCGGAATTATTATGCTAGGGGTTAATTTGGCTTGAAATATTTGGTTTAACAGATTTCCTTTTTGGAAACAAAATATAAAAATATTATATAATGCCAATAACAGAATTTTTAATGTTCTATGTGTTTTTATTAATTTATCAGTAGTAAATTAATATATTAATCACAGAAGAACAAATTTAAGCAAAGAACATCATACTTTGTATGATTGGTTTCTTAGCTAGTCTTAAATCATTTTATACTATATTCTTAATTTTCAGATGTATTTAATTTTCTTGTTATTTATCTATTTTTGATCAGTTAAAATAGGAATAATTAAGTTTTGATGTGTTCTGGAATAGTTATACATTTAAGTAGCTGTTGTTTCATTAAGCAGAAGAGTTTTATTGTCAATAGATTGATGTGTTTGGAATAGAAATTATAGATTAAGTTAACATATTTTATTATATTATTCTATTTGCTATTGTAAAGATTTTATTAGAAGTTAAAGATTCATTATCTTCAATTACCACATCCTTATATATTTTGTATATGAATTTTGTTTCTCTCTTAATGTTTATAACTTTCTAACATTTATAACTAATGTTTTTTAATATTAATATCACTATCTGTGAGATTTTTATTAAATGTATTAAGTACTTAAAATGTACTCCATTTAATATCTATTGATTTAGCTAATATTTTATTATCTAGAACAGGGCTGTCCAACCCGCGGCCCGAGGGCTGCATGCAGCCCGCTACTGTACTGAATGCGGCCCAACATAAAATTGTAAACTTCTTTAAAACATTGAGATTTTTACGTACTTAATGAAGTTAATAAAGTTTTTATTATTTAAATACCCATCTACATTTCCTATTTCCATTTTCTAAAATATTTCTTATTTCAGTGATTAAAACTTCTCGACCCGCTCAATGATTTTAAAAAATTTCTGAACGAAAAGAACTCAAAGATTATTATGTTACGACATTTTTGGTTATTTGTCAGGGCAGATATCATATATTGTACATTACTTATTAAATTTTTGCTTAAAAACTATCTTTTTTTTTTATGCTCCTTTCCAATTAGTGAGATTACTAAGGGGCAGGTCCAGTTCCAACCATGGACAACTACACACATGGAGGAGGACTGGATGTTGAAGAATGGAGATCGCTGGGCCGGACCTAGAATCCCAAAAAAACTTTTCAGGAGATGCCAGACCCGGGTCCTCCTGCATGACATGCCAACGCGTTACCACATAATCATCTGGCCCCCTAACAACTATTGTTGGAATAAATATATTTTATGTGCTGCCTGAGACAATTTTTTTCTTCAAATGTGGCCCAAGGAAGCCAAAAGGTTGGACATCCTTGGTCTAGAAGGTGAAAAAAAAATGTGGCAAGTGACTGTATTAAAAGATTCTTATGAAAAAATGATTATGGTTTTAGAAAACCTGCTTAAGGATCTTTAACATACCAGAACCACTAATTCAATCTTTTTCACATATTAGGAATTCAATTTTTTAATTCAAATCTTTTCTCTATCAAATTTTTTTTCTCAAGTGTCATCTCCTCCTAAGAGATTAACTACTATAAACCAGGATTGCAGAGTCGATTGGCAAATGATCCGACTGCTACTCCACCTTTTAAAAAAATCTGACTCTGACTCCCTAAAATTTGTAAGATCCAACTCTGACTCCAACTCCTAACTCCGAGCAGTTTAAAAATTTGACTCCAACTCTGACTCCACCTGAAAACCTCTGACTCTGCAACCCAGGGTTGCAAAATTGGATGGCAAATGATCCAACTCAGATTCCACGTTTTAAAAAAATCCGACTCTGATTCTGACTCCCTAAAATTTGTAAGGTCCAACTCCGACTCCAACTCTGACTCCATCAAAAAACCTCTAACTCTGCAACCCTGCTATTAATCTCCACCAAGTTTGCATTTGTGCTTCCCTTGTACATTCTTCATATAAAACAAAAAGTCAATCCTTAATGTTATCACACCAGGTAGTTTTCTGTCTGCCCAACTTCTCTTTCCTTCAATTGTTCCTTCTAGTATTCTGTAAATTGTTATGCCTTAGTAAGTGCCCCAAGTATTTTTTCTTCCTTCTTTTAATAACAGTTAACAGACTTCTTCTAACTATAAACAACTGAGTTCTGCTGCTTCTAATAATTCAAGAAATCACAACAAGCCTGCTTCAAGTGCTTGTTGTGATTTCTTGAGACTTCTTCTTTCTACAATCATTTTCAATATGTCTTCATTCATCTTTTTCTCTGTCCATGAAATTCTCAAGATCCTTCTCAATGTCTACATTTCAAATGCTTTCAGTTTCTCTGCTGTTTCTTTGGTCAAAGTCTACGTCTCTGCTCTGTAAAGAAGAGTTGACCAAACATAGCACTTTGTTAGTCTTAATCTTAATTTCAAGCTTAAATCTCTAGAGGTCAGAACACTTTCCATGAACATGAAAATAGATCTGGCTATTTCCATTCTTCTTTTTACCTCTCCTGTCACTCTCCCATCAGAAGCAATCAGGTGACCCAAGTAAATGAATTTTTCTATTTGTTGTAGAATAGTTCCATTTATTTTGATACACACATTTGGTATTGTTAATTTTCTTGAAATTATCATTGTTTTTGTTTTCTTATCATAGAAGTGTAAACCATACAAATCATTGAAAATTTTTATTTTTTTAACCAGTGTGGCCAGATTTTATTTTCAGCCAGGAGGATTGCATAATCATCATCATATCATAAGTTGCTTATATTCTACCAACTGACAGTCTTCTCAAATTTTCAATTTCTTGGAAAATATCTTCTATATACATCCTGAATAGAAGAGGGGACAAAAACACATCCCTGTTGAATCCCTTTTTCAACATAAATTCTTTGGACTTGTTCCTGTTATATCTGATGGAGGCAGTCTGTTTCCAGTAAAGATTTGCAATTAATCTGATACCTTTGCTATCCAATCTAACTCTTCTTAGATTTTCAATCAATTTTTCATATTTTATGCAATCAAAAGTTTTAGAATAATCAATAAAACAGAGGTAAACATTCTAGGTATTTCAATTATCATTTTAACTAATAGCAATATCTATGATATTTATTCCAAATAATGCATTCCAAATGTGATAATAGGATTCTTTTATCTAATAACATAATTACTGTGCATTTAAGCAGTACCATATCAGAATAAATCAAAAAAACTTAATTATCCCTATAATAATCCTAATCCAGCCAAACTTCCCCTAGCAACTTATTTTTGAATAACTGCCAAATTAATAATTATTTTTAATTTATGCTAGAGTGCCACTATCTATTGGATTAATAACCATTTAATTAAATTTAGGCTAAGGTGACATTATCTGTTATTTAATAATTGAACTTTAATTTTTATTAATTTCCCAAAATTAAAAATTTGCCTTGGCCTGGAGATGAACCAGAAACTTTGGATTACCATCCTGACACCTTACCAGTTAGACTACCAAGATATTGACAGATTTTTAATTTTGGGATGTATATAATTTAGAAATTATATAATTATATATTAATTTGGCAGTTATTCAAAATAAACTGCTAGGGGAAGTTTGGTTGGATTAGGATTATTTGGACTGTATAAATCCCCTTAGTAAATGTTGATTTATGAATAATTAACCCTATCCTGATTGATTTAAAATAGATAGACAATTAGAAATTAAACATGTTTGAAGTTAATGCATAAAAAAAAGTTTTGCCAAATTCTACTTAAAATACTTTTCTTTCTACTTTAAAATTCTACTTTGAAATATTTCTCTTTATGATATTGTATAGTAAATTTTTATACAATATACAATATTAAATCTATATATCACAATAAAATTGAAAAATTATCTACTTAAATAAAAAAATGTTTTTGAGTATAAGTAAAAGTATTTTTGGGCTACGATTTTCTTCAGTTATATTTTTTCTAATACAAAGTGAAATAAGTTCAAATATAACCAACAACTCATGTATACAGAACAATGAAATATAAAAATATAATATTAAATACGTTGCAAATCAGTTATAATAATAATAAAATGATATTGTAAATATTAATTGGATATGTAATTTTGGAGAAAAATCTTGAAAGTTCCATAGAAGTTTATATAAATATTGAGAAATATAGATTTTTAAATCCTAAACAACAAAATTATTAATTTAGAGAAAGTAAAACAGAATACTATAAATGATTTATATTTTATTAATATTGTAAATAATGCATTTAATGTTAATATGAAATGTATTGATTATACCAGAACCAGAAGTTTAGTTTAGTTTTGTTTTATATATATAGAAGCATAAGTGAAGAAGCACATGTGGTTCATTGATTTATGATATTTAAAATAGTTATTCATTTATTAATTATCAGCTTATCCTATTTATTTTTTCTAAAGCAATTTGCATTATATATAATTATTATAACTAATATATATTTATATTTGAACTTGTTTTGTTTTATATTAGAGAGAACAGAACTAAAAAGGAGTCTAGTCAAAAATATTTTTACATATAAAAATATTTTAAGCTCTTAGTATCTATTAATTTTTTTTATCCAAAAGTAGATCTAAGTATCTATTTATTTAGTTTATTATAGATCTAAGTATCTATTTATTTAGTTTATTATATATATATATT
>AYEL01084643.1:0-12221 GCA_000484575.1 Olivierus martensii
TACTAAAACATATAAATAAAATCTAATAATAATCCACAACTAAAAATTAACAGAACATACAAGAAAGATCAAGAAAAATGATATAATCTAACTTAAGTATTCTTGTTATTGGTTCTTGTTTCAATTATTTACAAGAATTTTTATCAAATTATATATTAAGATGTAAACTAGAAATGCTAACAAAAATCTTAAAATTTTAAATGATATGATATATAAATAATGAAGCTATTACAATTTAATCTAAAATGTTTTCTTAATAAAACTAATTTCTTATGTATTGTTTGAGAAATGTTTTAGTGATATGGAATAGGAGTGCTAGAAATAAATTTTTATAACAGTGGATATTTAAATTTGCTAAGAATATAAAAATCTTGATATGAATATGAAATGAACAACCCTAGCTGGAAATTAATTATATCTTACTGTTTTTAAAGTAAAGATGCTCCAGTATATTTTTGAAAATTTGATATAAATTAATTTTTTCTGTTTCAGCATGGTTTTCATTTCATTTGAATTGATTCTATGCAAATCATATGAATTAATAAGCACTATTAGCAAGAAACAGTTTTTTATTTACATAAAATGTTTTTGATCTTTCTTATAGATCAGGTGTGTCAAACTCATTTTAATTGAAGGGCCATTTAATGAGCCTGTAAGATTGCCATGGGTCATATCACATTTGTGGGGTCGGAAAATCTCCCCCTTTTTTTTCCTTTTGTCGTGAATTCAAATCGATATCAAATGACGCAATTGATATAAATTTTAATGACGCAGTTCGATTCGAAAACAGGATATATCAAATTGCTTGATTATTTTACTAGACAATAAATCTTGGAAGGTTTATTCAAGAATCAATTCAAAGTCTAAACGGATGACACCTGAGATATCTGATGATTGTGTAAGAGACAATAACAGCCAGCCCGGGAGAGAAAGGTGAGAAGAGGGCAGCGCTATATAAGAGCAGGGCTGGACAAAGGTCCTGGCTTTTGGTTCAGTCGAGACATCTAGCTTTAGCTCTTACCGAGACACCGCAGCTCTTACCGAGACACCGGAGCTCTTACCGAGACACCGGAGCTCTTACCGAGACACCGAGCTCTTACCGAGACACCGGGGCTCTTACCGAGACACCGAGCTCTTACCGAGTCACCTCGCTTTGGTTGTAGTCGAAAGACGCCTTTGGTTCCAGCTCTCTCTCCCACCGAGACGTTGTGGAAAGTCACCGTTGCCTCCCCCGAACGAGTCACCGTTGAGTGTCACTCGTCAATCGTTCGTCAACGCCTGCCGTGAATTGAAGACGAAACATAAGAGAATTTCAGTGGTACCCAGGAATTAATTTGAATCTGATTATCTTTGGTTACAGACTAGAGACTCAATATTATAGACTAAAGACTGTTATTGTGGCATCGATTCTTACGACAGGGAAACATCAAATTACAGGTATCTCTCTCTCCGGATTTGTGTCGGGAAATAATATTGTAATTTTAATTCTCTCTCATGTTAAATTATTTGTTAAAATAAAGAAGCTATTGAATTTATTCAATGTTGCTCTCCGCCTCTATCATTCGAGTTGTCAGCCTCATTCGTCGTCCTTGCCCGCGCATTTAACGTGGACCGGGATTTTAGGCCATTGCCTGTTAATTCCACTTTTCCGTTCGTCCGGAATTCCACACATTTAAATTTTTTAAGATTACATTTTGGAGTAAGGATTTAGAAATACATATAGGATAATTAAAAACATTGTGTAATCAAATGAATATATTACAAAAATATATAATTGCTATATAATTGTTTTTAATTATATATATATTTTTAAATTTAATTCCTCAATATCAATCTTTAATTTTCTATTAAATGTTTTCTGTACAAAAACAAAAGTTTTCATTAAAATTTTATATATTCAAATAAGCATAACTACTTACATTTATTAAATAAGGTTTTTAAATAAGTAAATAAATCTTTAACAATCCCATTACCCCTTATACACGTCCTTCAAAGAGGGATTGTTTGGAACTTGATCATTGTATTTGTACATCCAAAAAAATAAAAATAAAAAATATAGGTTCTCATTTATGACTTTTTGTGTTTTGGTCAGAAATTTTATACAAAACAATGTAGTCCTCACAGGACAGCATTTAATTTGTGTTACCTATCTGAAAAATCAGTTTCATAGGTGCGTATATGTCTGAAAAGGCCAATCAAAACATGCAATTATATTTCATTAAAATCAAACTAGTATATCATAGTATATGACATAGCTACAAAGCAACTATCACTTCCTATTATCTCATATTGTTCTCATTTTCGTTATAGTTAAGAGCATTGAGGGCCACTAAAAATCACTGGCAGCCTGCAAGCCACCAGTTTGACACCCATTATAGATCCTTATCAGCACAAGAAGGATTTATTGAACTGAAGAAAATCTATGAGAGAGATCAAAAACGTTTTGTGTATATTAAAAGCTGTTTCTTGTTAACAATGCTTGTTATTTATATGATTTTTTAAGAAAACAGGCAGATTTATCATTTATTCTATCGATCCTATGCTCTTGGTTTTATCAATAATTAGTTTTTTGGATCTAAAATTTGTTTTTATAAATTCTTATTAAATTCAAACTTCTGATTAGTGAATTTTCTCCTATCAACATAATATAAAATATTACATCTAAATAAAAATGATGGATTATAATATTTTTAATGTCACAAAAATATTATTTATTATAATAAATAAAAACTTATAATATTCCATTGTTTTAAATTTTTCTCCTATCAACATAATATGAAATATTACATCTAAATAAAAATGATGGATTATAATATAATTTTTAATGTCACAAAAATATTAATTATTATAATAAATAAAAACTTATAATATTCCATTGTTTTACAATAAAAGTCAGTTTAATTTATTAATTTTAATAGAAAATAAAATTCACCTCTCATTTAAACTATCATAGTTTTCTGGAGAAAATGTCATATCTTGTTCTTTCTCATAAACATCACAACAACGAATAAAATAACTGAATACATATAAAAATCTATAAATTATGTTCACTTTCTTCCCAGTCACAACAATTCTTGTTAATTTTGGTTTATAATCAGCTGCACCATATACATCTCTGAAAAATCAATAATAAAGATAATTAAAATTTGAATATAATACAAGAATAACTTTCATAGTGCAAGTTCATTTAGTGCAGAATTCATTATAGGAAGATTATAATTTGTGTCTGAAGATTTAATTAGTGCAGAATGATTCATTATTATGCAGTAGTATGTTAATCATTACCTGCCTAATTTCTTAAAACTCTTAAAATTTTAAATACAATACAGTGAATCCCCATATAATGCAAGAGATATTTTCCAAAATATACAGCCATATGGGTTAAAACATTAATCGTGTGTAGAAAAATGTTATATTTTGAAATGTTTACCTCTCTTGGAAATTATAAAAAAATAAAAAATTGTTCCAAATGATTCTCATTGATAAATGTTTGATAACCTTTGATTGTAATAAAAAATCAAATAATGTTTATTAATTTGATTTCCATGATAATCTTAATTTTTCTGTCATATTATATGAATCCATGTTACAGGGAAACATGCTATATAGGAATTCACTGTATCATAATTTATAAACTGTAAATTGAAGAACTATCTGGTAGGCAGTGTGCAATAATGCCACATCACATGCTCTTGGTATTTATTGTATTACTATAGTTTTATTATATGAGGGAGTATAGAAACAAAACTCACATTTTCCAGTAAAA
The DNA here is from genome assembly GCA_000484575.1 of Olivierus martensii. Classification (NCBI taxonomy): domain Eukaryota; kingdom Metazoa; phylum Arthropoda; class Arachnida; order Scorpiones; family Buthidae; genus Olivierus; species Olivierus martensii. The sequence goes on from AYEL01084643.1 coordinate 3,767, forward strand.
CCTGATCCAAATACACATAATAGTGATAAGAAATTTATGTTACTATTAGACATTAACATTTTTTCATTTCAAATTAATTTAAAAAAATTAAAATTATTTTTTATTTAATATACTAATAACTTTTTCTATTATATCATCAAAAGAAGTTTTTAATAATAAGTAATTTTTTAACAATGGATTAAACTACATCAAGTGTTCACTAAACAATTCAAAATATATAGTGTGTGTTAATCAAATAAATCTAAAATAAAAATTTTTTAATAAATTATAAAAAAGCTATATCATTTTACAAATTTAGATTTTAAAATCAATTATAAAATGTAAATTTAATAATTTTATTACCAGATAATTGAGAATGTACAATTTTAATGAAGTTCTGAATCAGAATTTCATGTAGATATATGAAAAAATTATATAAATGCTTATCAGTTTTTGTAATTTTGAAAAAATTTTGAAGATTGAATAACAAAAAATAAAATGGTTCAAAGACTGTTTTCACCAAAAAGTAATTTGGTGAAAAGTAACTACCAGATAATTGAGAATGTACAATTTTAATGAACTTCTGAATCAGAATTTCATGTAGATATATGAAAAAATTATATGCTTATCAGTTTTTGTAATTTTGAAAAAATTTTGAAGATTGAATATCAAAAAATAAAATGGTTCAAAGACTGTTTTCACCAAAAAGTAATTTGGTGAAAAGTAACATTATAATTAAATGTTTTCCCACCATAACTATAATGTTCCAAAGCTTTCTAATGCCATAAAAAGTCAATGTCTAAATCTTTTTCAATGTCAATATCTTGAAAGGATGTACCTTAGATTATAGAATGAATCATAGCAAAATCAAAGAAACTCAATACAGGAATAGGATATTCCATGATTATACAGACAGATTTTAATTTTTTTTGGGACATTATCATTACTTTCTTAGTTTTTATATAAAATTATAAAAATTAAGTGATTATTACATATATTAATTCTGTAGATAATCTTTTATAAAATTTTAGATAATATTTGATAAAAATTATTTATGATAGAAAAAATATAATATCCAAGAAAAAAATTTTGTAAAAAATAATTACAGAAATGAAATTTCTTAATTCATTCAGATAAATTATCATAATAAAAATCAGAATTCCCAAAATTCACATCAATCTGATCAAAAATATAAAGATATTAAAACTGCTAAATATAAATATTTTTTGAATTATTATTTATTAATTAATTGCATATTTTCTACAGAATATAAAATTGAAATGTGTGTAAATGAAAATGCTAATACATCATTTAATCAAATTAAAACTGCTACCAAGCTTCATATATGAATTTGTTAATAATCAGTTAATATATGCATTCTTTTATTAGATACTACAAGAATAATCTGATCTACTTGATTCCATCTTACTATTTATTTAATGGAAAGACAGAATGATTGATTATTATTATTAAAAATGATATTTCCATTTTCTATTATTCCATCCAAATATTTATATTAACATTTTCATTTACACACACACATCATTCAATCAAATTAAAACTACTACCAAGCTTCATATATGAATTTGTTAATAATCACTTAATATATGCATTCTTTTATTAGATACTTAATAATCTGAAGAAAGAATAATCTGATCTACTTGATTCAGATGGAATTACTTTTTATTTAATGGAAAGACAGAATAATTGATTATTATTATTAAAAATGATATTTCCATTTTCTATTATTCCATCCAAATATTTAGTTTTATTATAAATTAATATACAAAACTATTTAATATTTTATTAAGGTTAACAACATATTCTATATTTTGTTAAAAATTAATTTCATTATACTTACCCTAACTGCATCCATAATGGATTATATGAATGTGACTTGGCAACTTGATCCATCTATTTATACAAATTATCATATTCAATTTTTGCTTTGTTTAATGTATAAATAATAAAATGTAGTTTTATGTAATAATTACAAAATTTTTTGAACTGATGGATTAAACTTTGTTTAATGTATAATAAAATGTAGTTTTATGTAATAATTACAAAATTTTTTGAACTGATGGATTAAACTTTATTTATACTTAAAATATAATACTATTAAGTCTGTAAAATTAACTGTTCAGAAATAATAATTTATTTTTATTATTATTTTTTTTTAAGACAACTGCCTTTATTAGCAATAAAAACATTTAACTTAATTATTATTTAATAAATATTTCACCAAAAATAAGATAAATAATAATCAAAATTTATAAATAAAATTTTAAATTTTATTTGATTAATCATAGTAGTATAAACTATTTTGAATTGATATTTATCATCATTGACATTTTGTCAATGATGATAAATGTCATTTCAAAATAGTTTATACTACTATGATTAATATGTTCCTCATTAAATATCCAGAAACCATTTTATGTCCTAGATGCATTCTTCAAAATTATGATGTAAATCAAAATAATAATTTCCAGAAGAAACTATTGAAATAACTAAAATAGAAAACTGGCACTACTATTCAACAAACAAAATTTTGTGAGAGTTATCCATAGTGTGAACAGTACACTACCTACTTCAAACTCAAAGCAAAAACTGTACAATACAGTATGATTCTATTAAAGTAAAAAGAGTTTCCATCATAGTATAAAGAATAAAAGATGTAACAATGGAACTCTCCTATAGCTGCCACTGATGATGTAAAGACAGATAAAGTAACTTAACACTGGGGATTCAATAGATTAAGATAAAAATATTTAAAATTTGTTTATTTGTAAAATTTTCATTATGTCATATTTGATTGCATTAACAGCAATACAAAAATGTCAAGAATACAACCTTACAATTTCTAAATACAGCAGAATATCAAGATATTTCATTTGTATTTATGTATTGCAGCATAAGAAATATATATGTACAAATGTATTGGAAGTGGTAATTAAATCACAATATGCAAGCTGCTATGTTACCAAAGGAAAAATGATTCCCAGAATGATGCAAATATGGAATTTTATGATTCAAAGTCAAATAATTATTTTATTATGTAATTTCAAAAAGAAAAAAAATGCAAACCAAAACAACTCAAAGTGAGATCTGGGTATATAACACCTAAACAAAAATTTTTAATAATTTTTTCAATTTCAAGAATTTTCCTACATTATTTTTTTAACATTACAAACTTTAAGCATGAAAAAGTTTTTATAAAAATTTTTTTATTAGAACATGTTCTCTCTCAAGTAAAAGATATTTAGTGGATTACATTAAATCTTGGGTGCTGACTTTGATTCATTTTCCATTAAATCACACTGAATTTTAGTTGTATTATTTGTGAATTTCATCACATTTAATAAAAAAAAACACCTTAAACAGGAAAACAATAATTCATTATTATAAAGCTAATTAATTTTATTATTATGCTTTGTATTTATTAATAATAAATTATTGTTTTTTGTTTAAAATCTGGGTTTTAATAACTTTATTATTATATAAGCAATAGACTTGAGAGTTTGTAAATTATGATAAATATTGTAATAAAATTGAAATTTTTACAAAATAATATGCTATTGTATAATTAAAATTTCAATAAAAAGTTTTATGATTGTAGGAGCTCCTTTATATATAAAGTAGTATTTACTTAATTCTGACTTAAGTTAGTTCTATTTTATATAAAAAATTTTAATATATGACATATTTAATATATAATTTTTTATTTAACATACAGTGCAATGCCACAAATTTATACCAAAGTACAGCAATACTAATGAAAATAATATAATTATAATTAACATTGATCAATAGCTTTATCATCAATATTTAACTGCCAATAAAAAATTTATCACAGGTTGTAAAACTATTGTAATATAATCTAATTTATATTATATATGCTATATATAGCATATAATGTTTTTAATTTTATCATAATGATTGTATAATAATTTATATAAAGTTTTATATATGAAATGTTATAAAGAATATAAATCTTATAAATGTTATTAGATTCCTGTAATTATATTAATTGAAAACATTAAAGATAGCAAAGAAGTGATTAATACAGGAACTTTAACACAAATTTGCAATCAAGGCCACGTTGGCTTTGGCAAGGTTAGATGGAAGGCTAAATTGCAAGAATAGTTTAAAAATATGCTTATATAATAGTTGAATGTTTCCTTATAAAAATATTTTATTATATATCTTGAAATTTTGGATTAATTTCCAAAATTAATCCAAAATTTTGCACTATTTGTGATAATTCTATTTTAATAAATTCTTTTTACAAATTTGATATAGATCTAATTTTTTTTTTCATTTATTATAATGAAAGATTTGATATCTTAATGCATATTTAAATATGTGTAGATTGTTTCATTCTCACGTTCAAAATAATAATAAGAGCAATATCAATAAGAGTTTAATTATTTTAATTTTACCCATCATTTTTCACAAGCATATTTAACTAGCCTTTTATATTAAAAAGTATTTCAAAATTTTAAAAATCAGTATAAATTATCTTTTTTTTGCAGTGATAACAGTAATATATCTGAATTTCAACATAATTCTAACATAAATTTAAATCTTTTAAAGAAAATTTTGAAATTTAAAAAAATTATGATAAGTAAAAAATTTGCTTAATTATATAAATTAAATGAAATTAAAAATTAAACCAAATAAGTTCAACTCAAATATTTGAAGATAATTTTGAGGATATTAGCCACATTGATTGCAATTATTGAATACTTTTTTATATTTGGCTTAGGTTTAATTGGAAATGTGGATTTGGTGGAATAATAGTACTAATTCATAACATGATTTTAACTCTTGATTTTATTAGCCTAACTGGAATTGAATTTAACACTTCATCAACTGTTTACTGTTATTGGTTATTCAAACAATAATTCAGTAATTATATATAATCAAATTAGAGGATATCACGAGTGGTAAAAACTTACAGCAAATAAACATTAACAAAACATTTCATATGAGTAGAAAATTAATGAAATCTATTTTTTAAAACAACACTATTGGTTAAAGAATTAGTTAAAAATTTAAAAATTAAAGTTAAATATAGTATACCCATTTAGATTTGTTCTTTTGATGAAAATTTTGATGAGAATATGCCTTTGAAGGAACTACAGTTGATACCCAAGATAAATGATATGTAAGAATTGCTGTTAGCAAAGTTGATACAAAACTAAAATTTAAATTGCAATTAATCACAAATAAATATATAAAATATCTTAAATGGAATAATCAGAAAAAAATTTTTCTTACAAATTTGTGCTCTTAGTATCAAAGTCTTCTAATAAAGAAACAAATTCTTCAATTAACTGATTACATTTTATTTGTAAATCATCTACTGATGTCATCATTGTCAACCACATAGGATACTGAAGTCTAGGAGCTACATATAAATCTTGAATAATTTTCATTATTTTTTCAAAACCCTGTTTAATTTCAATATTTGCATTATTTATATAGGAGATAAAACTATTTAAGATGATTAAATTAACAAAATACTGTAATTCAATGCAAACCTTATATATATTATCAATAAAATTGCGTCCTTGAAAATAGGCATCAGTTACAATTTGCTTTAATTTGTGCATATGGCATTCAATCAAATTAATATGAGAAAAAAAGAAATCTTCAAATAGACTGAAAATATAATAATATTCAGTTGAAAATTTTTTTTAAAATTTGGTTAATTAGATGAATTATTAAAAAGAATTTTTTTATTTAATTGATATTTTTATCTTATATGAAATTTAATAATAATAATAAAAGAAATTCAACCTATTATAAAAGTTGAAAAGTTTAAGTAATTATATGTAAAACTTAGATGAATAATTCATAATGAAATATAGAATAATCCTGATTAATCTGCCTTAATCCCTTGATTCTATAACGGATTTTAATGATTTTTGAATTAATTTAGACTAATTTTAGCGCCATGCTAAAATTAGTCTTAATTTAGACTAATTTTAGCATGGCATTCAAAAACCATTAAAATCCATTATAGAATCAAGGGATTAATTAAGGCAGATTAATCAGGAAATTAATTCAAAAACCATTAAAATCCATTATAGAATCAAGGGATTAATTAAGGCAGATTAATCGGATTATTTGGATTAAAGTTCCCTTGAAGTTTTGTTTAATATTTAAAGTTTAAAATATAGAATAATGGAACTATAACATAAGATATGAAAAGTAATTCAATATTTTTATATAATGACATAAAATTCACATATATTAAACATATTTGTTTATAAAAGTATTTTTGTATAAATTAAATTCCATTAATATTAACTAAAAGCATTTTTTTTTAATCCAAATGAATCTTTCATAGTAGAGTTAGTTCTCATTTTACAAATTATCCAAGTTTATGAGATTTTTTCAAACAAAAACAAGTATCAACAAAATCGAAAATGTAAACATTAATTGCAATAAATCTATGCTAAACATTTATAAATATAGCATTTCAAACCATAATTATATGATATAGTACTACTGGCTTCATAGCAGATATTCCAATGTATGCTTTGAAATGGAAAAATCAAGATGGCAGACTGGAAATGGAAGAAACATGCTTTCTGGCTGCCATGGTTTCATCAAATTATTATGTAAATGATTTTATTTCTAGATTGTGTTTAAGGTATTAGTTCATCTAAATAAAAGCTCATCTATTCATCTGTTGGTGATGATAATGGAAAATAAAAATTCTTTAACATTTATATGACAAATAATTTATTATATTTTGCTTGAATTTTATGGCTAAGTTTTCATTTCTTTAAATAAATAAATCAATTTTAAACATAAAATATTGTTTTATTGATCTTTATTTAACATTACTATGGTAAAATTTCATTGTTGAGATCTCAGCCAGCCTGTTTTTATCATTATGTCTATGGGAAATAAATTCCTGTTTTAAGAATTTTTTCTTTATGAGCATATATTAAAAACACATTAACTTATAGGATCAAAAACTACCTATTTTAAGGTCAAATACCAATATTGAAATACTGGTATTATACCGGTATCAAATATAACAAATCAGTATCAGTACTGAAGAGAGAACACCAGTATTAGAAGTGGATTCATATGCTTATATTTCCTTAAGAGCTTTGAAGTATCATTAAAAAGAACAGAAAATCTAGACAATCTCTATAATGCATTACTTTCAATTAAGCCTATAAGTGTAGAATCTGAAAGGGCATTTTCAGCAGCAAGGTTGTATTCTCATAAAACTGAGATCAAATCTTTCTGAAAATTCACTGAATAGTCTTTGCTTTCTTAAGTCTGTATTTCAAAATGAAAAATAATCTGATTAGTTTGCTTTTCATTAAAAGATTTTATTTCTTGTATTCTATTATATTCTTGTATTAGTAAGATCTTGATTTTTATTTTTTTTAAGAAATCTTTATTTTCATTTACAGATATATTGAATTAAAAATATGCATTTATTTATATACTGCTTAATATTTTCTTACCAATATAAATTTATTTTCTGTCTGAATAAAGTTTCTCACAAAAAATTTGTCATGCATTGAAAAAATTATTATTTTTTGAAATTAGTTATTCTATAGTACGATTTGTTTTTGTTTGAAAGAGCTTTGTTATCATTAAGGATATATAGTTTATTAAATTGAAATAAGCATCGATTTTTGAAGTTATTTCTTATATCACTGAAACTTGCCTATAGAGGGCAAAAATATGACTAAATTTTTAAGAAATAAAATAGATTACTTTCAAAAAAATTTTTTTTACCTTTGAATCTGTAAATGGTGCAAAATTTTGTTAATACCAGTACTGGAAAGTTCGATATTATAACATCCCTAAACTATATAGAAAACAATCTAACAGATCAATTAAAATCAATATCTTTTGGACTATTTATATAATTTAAATGTTAATTGAAAATTGACTACACATAGATTAGATTTAGAAGGAAAATATTTCTTGTTTTAAAATAAAAATATTTTAGTATATATATCGTAAATTTTATTTCACTTCCAACTATGTAAATGTAACATCTTTATTGAATGTATATTATTCATATGTAGAAATCAAAATTTTGAATTTTTTAATTTATTAATTATGTTATTGAATTTATAATAATGCAACTAATATACAAATTTTGATTGTTTTTTATTTATTATTATTTTTACATTAAATTTTTTTAATATTTATGAAATGTCTTGAAAATTGAACTATGAGGAACTAAAATTTTTATAATAATAAGCTTTAATTGAATTACACGGAAACATCTTTTTTCTGTGATGTCTCTAATTTCAATTTTTGATTACAAAATTGTATATGAAGTTATAAGAGCTCAAACACAATTTTTAATAAATATGCCATCCCTGAATTATAATTTGAATGTTAAAAATTATATACTGTATATATAATATTTTATGTAAAACAAGCAATTTCATAATATATTTTAATTTTATATATTACATTTTTA